>KV425958.1:0-30409 GCA_001632375.1 Exidia glandulosa HHB12029
GGTCTTATCTGTGGCTAGGGCGCTCAATGAGGTCTACTTTGCCTCGGGTTCAGCATATACGGACTCGATGAACTCCAATCGAGTCTCCCATTCCACCCGTGCCCGGATTGACGCTGTCGCATGCTCTGCTAGCACCTCAAGGGGTCGCACCCCTATGGCCACTACTGGACCGCTATTCCTTCTGCACCCACAGCCGGGGTTCTCATCGCCCTGGCAGTTGATCGCTGAGTCGTTGCCAGAGCTCAGCCGCTTAGGGGACGAGCACGCAGTCCTGGACCTTGGCGACACCCTCGCCAGTCATCTGTGCTCCTATACTCGTCTGGGTCTGCCTGGTGCGGAGGGGATGATAGCCGAACTATCTCTGCACGAGTGGGGAGTACCGCTGCTGAAGAGCTTGATGAGTATGCCACTGCGAAACGAATACGGAAAGGTCGGCGTCTATCTAGACGCCGTCGCGCACTGTATCGAGCTTGATCGCAATTGGTGGCCATCTCTCCTCGCTCAGGTCGAGCTCCTCGAGGACGGATATCGGAACAATGAAGTGAAAATCTTTGCACGGGAACTCGATGCGAAGATTCGGCGAGGAAAATTGCGCGCGTGCAAAACCTGTCTTCCTCGCCGGACGACACCTTTAGCAGTAGGAGGGTCCGCCGAAGACGAAGTGTAGGGACGAGGGGGAGCTCTGACTTGATATTATGATTCTACGATGCACTAGTATGTACAGTCTTCAGATGCTACGCAACAGCTCTTGGAATTCGATCATGAGAGAGGTGCATGAAGTCGAAAGTACATAAAATATTTAGGCCGTGCGACTATCGCCAGATCTCTACATAGACGCTGCACCGCGCGCAGTTCTTCCGGAGCGAAGAATACGGGAAGGAATGTATGACGCCCTTAACGAAGGAGCAAAGACGGTCATAATATAGGTGGTGAAAACGACGTTTTGCCCCACAGAGGGTCCGTCCGACAAAGCGCGGTTTCAATATATCTGTCGCCGTAGGCGCTATTAGAGGATCTGAGAAGTCTCCATGAGGTCCAATCCTCAAACCCGCAGTCGTAACGGCGGGACGGGATCGGTTAATAAAGATCCTCGCATCCTACCTAAGGTAGCAGGATTTCAAGAGCGCGGATATGTTTGATGGTGGCGTGGGCGGGAGTGTTGTGGAAAGCCTACGGAAGTCAGACTTATCTTGGTACTATAGATCTTAGGACACATCCCGGCTGTAACGGTTGAATTTTTGGGTGGATGTACTGTATATACTTATTACTTATCCCGAGCTCACGACCCGGGCCGAACCGCCGAGTGCCGAACCATCCTGTGCTGGCCGATTAGCAACCGAACTGAACTTGGCTTTCACCATGACCGATGTAGGTGTGATGCTGCTAGTTTCCAGTATGTTGACGTCCCTCAGATTATCGCCGATACACATTCTACGCACGACCATGGGGTCGCAGATGACGGGGAACATCGAGACACAACTTGTACGTCGCAGTTTGTGACGAGCACGGTCGGTGGTTGACCGTTAGCTTCACCACCAGCGCCAGTCCCACGACTTCAAGATCAACATGTTCTTCCTGACTATCAGCGCTACTCGCCTGACGTGCTTTACCCTCCAGAGGAGCTCGATACGCCGTTCAAGCAGAAATATCCTCCTGACCCATTCGGCGGGGAGATGGACGAGAACGCGCCCGTCTGGAAAGTCTACCAGGACACGGCTACGATTCAGGACGGCGCACTACTCGACGCATGGAATAAGACTCTCGATATTCTCCTTATTTTTGTGCGTTACGCCGCACCGTGCTTGAACCGACGACTAACTGCACTTCAGGCGGGATTATTCTCTGCAGTTATTACGGCGTTCATTATCGAGTCGTATCGGCTTCTTCAGCCTGATTTCCAGGAGTACACTGCTCGTGCGCTGCAGGTTCTGGTATCGATGCACAACGGTTCCGGTATCTTGGACCCCGTCCATCCGCTTTCCGATCCTTCTCTGTGTCTCTGAAGTCTCGATGGATCAACGGGCTATGGGTTACGAGTCTCCTTACTGCTCTTGCCGTGGCCTTGCTCTGCATACTTGTCAAACAATGGCTCGTTCAGTACAAGGATCGGACTAGCCCTGCAGCACCGTCGTTGCGGCATTGGGTCCGGCGACGGTCTCTCTACTACAGAGGATTGATGAGATGGCGCCTCCCGGCTTTGATATCAACACTTCCCCTCCTGCTACATATTGCAGTGTTTCTTTTCGCGGCAGGTCTCGTGCTCTTGTTCATCACGCTCGACGCAGCCATCGCCTATGTCTTGCTCGCTCTCACCACCGCTCTGTTCTGCTTCTACGTAACAAGCATTCTTCTGGCGGCAAAACAACTCGATTGTCCATTCTCGACGCCCCTGCTAGACGAGCTTCGCATCCTCGCTCATTCGCTTAACGGCAGGAGATGGACCGCTTCTTTCACTCTGCTTCAGGCGGGATGTTGTGTCCGCAGTATCATACATCTCGCAAGGCTGAGATCTCTCGCCACGACGTCCGTTCAACGGCTGGCAGTCGCGGCGTGTTCCACGGTAGAAACGGCGAAGAGAAGTATCCCTCGCTTCTTTCTTCACGCAATCCGGATGCTGAATGGAAGCGCACTTGGCGAATCTTTGCCCTCCGACGGCGATTGGACCCTTCAACGGTCCGAAGAGACCCTCATAGAGAAGCTATGCGAGTCCGGCTGGGACGCAGTCGCATTGCGGTGGATGTTACGCGAATGCAGCGATCCGGACGTTCATGCCGTAGCCAGTATGGCTCCTGCGGCGCTGCACCCTGCGTCCGCAACAGCCACGAGACTGCGCGAGAATGGCCCCTTTCTCGAAGAGATGAAGCGTTGCCTTACCCAGCGCACGAGCAATCTGTGCTCGTGGACGAAGACACACGCTGCCGAAAAGTCACGGGTTGCCCGTGCGTTTCTCTGCCTCTCACAGACCATTATAGTCTCGGACCCCTTTCAACTGTATGAGAGCATCTACGACCTACGGCTGGTTACAGAAGCGATATACGACCCGCGGAGTCTGGAAGTGATATTTCCTTCCTCGCCCGATCCTGCCAAGCTCGTGTGGCCCGGGCCACGCAGATATCTCACATCTACCGGTCTCCAGGTTTTGTCGGTTCCAGATCCGTACTGGATCAAGCGCACAACTCGACTGCGTCTGATTTACGGTTTGGACGTGCAGAAGCTGGATGCGTCTGATCTTGATTTCATTGTGCGCACCATCAGCGACGCCTTCGAAGTGGCTCCACACACTGGTCACAAGCTGTGCGACACTGCCTGCGCCGTCAACCTCTTCTGTCAATTGCTCGAAGATCCTGCAACATACCATATCGAGGACTTCACTCGCCCCGAACGCAGCGTACTGATCACTCATTTGCTATTACTTCAACCTAGACAAGATTTCCCTTGCCCGGAGGCGCTTTCGCTTGATGCGACGAAGCATATCTGGCTTACTTCAGACTTCACGCCCTGGCCTCTCCGGGACTTGTCAATCTTCGTCCGATTTCTCACCCACATACTCACTCCGGGCATTGCGCTCTCTCCTTCAGAGGACGGAGCGATTGTCTTGCGCACATTGCACCGTATTCTTGCCGCCACTCGTATACTATACCGCTAAAGCTGTCTCGCGATCTCGACACCGACTACATTGCTAGAATGGATGATGCGATACTGAATAGCGTCGGAAAGGCGCTTCGCCGGGCACTTTCGATGGGCCACGTTACCGACTTCGATGGCTCGCGGCCCGACCCGCACAGTACACCCGCAGTTCAGGCAGAGCAGATTGCCACAATCACTGCCTTCGGTCCACTTGCATTGTTGTCCCGAGTTGATAATCAGCCTTCAATCTGGGAGTTGCTAGATCCTGGTGATGCGGCTATGGCCCGGGGATTGGCCGATTGGTCTCACGTTGCAGCGCTTGCAGATATGCGGCGCACCTTTGCATCCATTCACGACGAGGCATTCCCGGATTGGGAGATCTTGTATCCGAGTTCTTTACTCATAACATCAGCACGTGCTGGGTGAAGTTGATGCTGCAGTACGGACAGATCTGGGACTCACATTCCCGGCGAACCGTGCCTCCCAGTCTCGCTCATCTCATCGAACTCAATCCTGAATGGTGGCCAATGCTTTGTGAACAGCTTCCGGCCGACTATTACACGGTGAGAGAACTGGACGCGCTGATTCAACGCGGGGAGGCACGACCGTGTGAAGCGTGTCGTCCACTGCGTGTTGCACCTTTAGTGGTCCAACATGCAGTCGGTCCGCAGCCTGGTACAAGTGCTGGTACTCGCGTTGAGTAGAGTTCGGCACTTACGACCTCTCATAACCAGTCGAGTCCGTCAGGATATATATATACTGTGTCCGTCTTTTAGGCATCAGTATCCTTGCATTTATCAGGTTGTTCGTACCGACAATGGGATTATTGTATAGCGTTCGAGGACGCGACTGGACACTCCCGGCTAGCATGACATCTCATTCTTTGCCCTCAGCAAGTATTAGGCCAAGGTAAAGGTAATAGAACCTGCGCAGCTCAAGCAGATATGGGATCCAACTACGTGAATCCGAAATGTAGGGAGATTCCAATTGATGGCCTGGTGGACTTTTTATCGTAATGTGCGTAAGTAGAATCACCGGAAGGAACCTCGATTTTTCCATACATATGAAGTAGGCTGTTTCTTTCTGATACGGCAGGATTCAGTGAAATTTGCAGTGTTTGTACAATACGAAGTTGTGCGAACCGGAGAGCGTTGAATATTGCGGTGCCGAGCAAGACCCTGAGTCATGCGGAAAGAACAAAGCTGAATAGAACAAAGCCTGGAAGATTCAACCTTTTCCGGCTGAATTTTCCCGGAGGCGGACATATCGGAGTCCTCCAGTGGGGAAAATCTGTGTATTCGGAATTTTCCATTTGAATTTTCCCACCTAGGGAAAGTTTTCACGGCTTTTCCAAAGCGGATTGTCCCTGAAATGTCCCGGCACGGGAAGATTCGGCCGGAAAAGGTTGAATCTTCCAGGCTTTGTTCTATTCAGCTTTGTTCTTTCCGCATGACTCAGGGTCTTGCTCGGCACCGCAATATTCAACGCTCTCCGGTTCGCACAACTTCGTATTGTACAAACGCTGCAGATTTCACTGAATCCTGCCGTATCGGAAAGAGACAGCCTACTTCATATGTATGGAAAAATCGAGGTTCCTTCCGGTGAATGGACGCAACATCACGTTGAGCACGAGTCAAGCGCGCGAACAACAGATCAGCCCTGAGGCCTCATGTCCCGAGTTAGAGCTGCTTGAGTCTATGACATGATTAATGGGCGATGCATTCTGTTTCTTGAGGGGGGGCGAGGAAATCTGAACTCTATGCATATACCGTGGCAGGGCTGGTCCCGGTGTAGAGAGAAGCTCGACTTGGAGCTCGAACAGAGTGAAGTAGACGGACAAACGTACAGAGTCGCGTATGAGCAGTTGCGGTTGCAACTGCTTGAGCTTCGCGGCATCGGGGAAAACCTGAAACACATGTGAGGGCGGACCTCCGATCCGCCGCCCAGAGGACTCATCCGCGTCGCGCGCCGTGCACGTAGATTATCCAGCATACCAAATAATTGTAATTACTGTTCCCGGCGATCGAGATTGAGTACGATTGCAACACTCTGTCTGAGCTGGGTCAGATTGGACCAGGATTGAAATGGTCCTAATCGATTGAAAGGAGCCCAATCCATTACTTGGACATGCGGCTTTCCCCGAGGGCGTCGCGCTTCACGTTCTTTTCGAGAGCGAGCATATCGAGCCCTTCATGCACTTTCTCGTCAAGATCACCGCCGGCTGCAGTAGCCCGCGCGAGGAGAGCTGCAACACCACGACGGAAGGGTACGTCCGAAGAAAATGTGGAAAGAAGAGTAATTTACGGAAGGCATCTATCTAGCTCACGGCTGCACAGGCGTCGTTAGTGTTGCGCGTCTACAATCACTGTGGTCTTCCTCTAAGCCCAGTCCCGAGTCTGCCTCTGAGTGAGCACTCTTCGTCAAGTTCCTCTTCCTCCGAGCCAGTTCTGTAATGAGCACCGGAGAACGATAAATGGGCAACCTACTCACTTGGCAGTTCAGAGCCGGCAAAGGCTGTTGCGATCGAAATACACCTACCACTTGCTCCGACTGGAAGGTACAGCTTGCGGTACTAGGACCATACAGTACCGCAGAGCGCATCCAAAATGTACGATGGGAAGCACAAGCTCCTCCTCCTCAGCCACGCTGCGCTCCCAGTCAAAATCAGACTCGGGTCGTCAAAACGCTACGGAGGGGCCAATGTCAGAAGTGCAGTCCGCCGCCCCTATACACAGACCAGAGAGAATCGTCCAGGTGGAGAAAGTCTGCCTGAGGTTCAACCCGTAGTCGTAGCGGCGGGACCGTGACGGGATCGGGCCAATAGAGATCCGCGCCTCCTAAGTAATGTAGCACGATTTCAAGAGCGCGGATATGTTTGATGGTGACGTGTACGGCGCAAAGGAGTTCCGCGGCATTGCACTCAGATTCGAAAGCCTGAGTGCGAGCGGAAGAGAGGCTGGATGGCAAGATAATGTTGCCATTGCGTAGCTCCGAGTCAAACTCCCTCAAGACGGCAGAGTACGGGAAACAACTGGTCAATGCGTAGTGCATGACGACCTGTAGTGATAGGGTAGAGACGCGCGTTGCGAGAGCTGGTGCTGGACCCTCAGTGAGTGCCATGTTGAACAGTTCGAGTGATCTGAGTCGCGGCGCATAGGCTCCAAATAGAGCGAGCAGGTCGAAGGGAGACGCGAACGAAGTACAGTACTCCACGGCGTGCGATAATGCAATCTCATACGGCGACTATAAGCGGACAAGTCTCGTTCGAAAGCATAACGAATGAAACCAATGAACACTCGGATTGAGCCTGTTAACACGGGTATACGTATCGAGACATAAGACGATACGAGTGGTGTGCTTCCTAGCATCAGCGTGGAACTGCATCTGGCCAGTCAATGAGTCCCTGAAACAGTCTGATGACAAGATGTGGGAGTAAATCAGTCGATAATAATGTCGGTGCTCGACCACAGCAGCGCGCGGAGGACGTCTAGTTGGTCCAGATAGTCAAAGGGAGCTGAAAATGTCGGGCGGCAAATTCTGGGAGTAGTACTGGTTGCTGGTACGGCTCGCCCATGGTCGACGAGGAGAAGAAATTTGCGAACACGGCGACCCTTCTAGCTTTCTTCCGGCATCCTGCTCTCCTGGATTAAAAAAGTGCGTCCACACCAACAACGAACTGCGCGCTTAGAAAGAGCCCGATTTGGGCAAGATGTACGAGGTAAGTAGTCGGGCGCGGAGGATTCAGAGAGCTCAGCCCAATGACGTTCGAGCCGCGGAACGGGGAGCAGAGCACCTGGACGGCAGTGTAGGTGTGTTAGACGAGATGGCAAGTTTGGTCGAGCCAGCGGAAGGGTGACGGGCTTCTTGACCCGGCTGCGTTGTTGTTGAACGCAGGGCCGAATGCGTTACTGGCATATCCGCTCTAGCACCCGCCTTTGAGATGAGCAGGCGCGGAACACAGGCAATGCTCATGGTAGGCCCTTTCCACTTCAGATACAACGCACGGAGCCGAGCGAAAACGGAGACAACGACGTGCGGAAGATCTGGGGCGCAGATATCGGGAAGTCTCGCGTGCGACTAGATCACTGGCCGATACGGTTCTGCGGCGTGCTGCCCGCGAGTACAAGCCCGTGTACCCATACAGCCAGCAACGTGAGCTCTACAGGAATTAGGAAGGTTGTAGTACGAGTGGTGGCGGTGGGAAGCGAGAGGTTGAGTGAACTGGTTTCATAATCAGCTTCTGGTTGCAGGCCAGCGAGAATTTGAGACAATCGAGGCGCCTGGAATCCCGATGAAACGCCACAGAACCGCTGGCACAGTCCAACTTGAAGTGATAGCCGTTGCCATCTGCACGAGTGGACGTGAGAGAGAAAGCCACGCAGGACCGGACGACCGATAACGATATCTGAACATTGTATCTGAACTCTGGATCCCGATTGCCGATTACGCCCACAACAATCCGGGAGTCTTCGGGAGACTGAGGCACTAACTTGTGCCAGGAAAGTCCAGTCCTCAGTGAAGCGTGCAAATTCATAAAGCAGACAGCAAGTCGCAAGCGGTCAGAGGAGTCCTCAAAGTAGGTCCGATGTGATCCACACGTTCAGAGAGTGTAGAACGCGGTCGAGTCGGAAAGTTCGAGTCCAAGTTGCGAACACGTCAACAAACTCCGCGCTTCTGGCTTTCTTCCCGCGACGTCTGTCATCCGGCATGGCCCTGCTGTCGTGGTTCTCCAAAGTGAGCCACACGAACATAAAACCCACTCCACCTAACTCGTGTGCGCAGAAAGAGCCTGAAAACTATGAAGAAGTGCTGTCGGCGCTCGCGACAGAAATCGCGCAGCGTCAAGCGCGCCTGGCAGACATCCGACAACGCGAGCGCCGGGCGACACTCTGGTTCACTCTATACGCTGGCGCTGCATGGGCTGTGCGTGCTCTATCTCCATTCTAGTGCCCGCGCTGACGATGTACAGGCGTATGTCGCGCTGTGGTACGCCCGACTCGTCCCGCGCGCTTCAAGTCGGGCAGCGGTCGAGCGCATGTTGGCGGGCGCGCCTGTACTCGCTGGACCTCTCTTGTACGTCCTGAGTGTTCGTTCTTGTGCTGGTGGGCTGATTGTGGCTTTGTAGGATTGTATTCGCGCGGAGGATTATGCAGGCGTGGTATACACGCATCGGGAACGCGGAAGGTACGTGCCCGATACACGTGTTCTACGCAGGCGGACGACGCTGTACACCGTGCTGCTGGCGCCGTGCGCTACGTTCGTCGTCGTGCTCGTCACCTCCTCGTCCGCCCGCGCCCCGTTCTTCATCATACCCACGCGCGCGCCCTAGCTCCCCGGCCGCCTACGCCAACTTTCCCCGCTCTTCAATTATGTCCTAGTCTATTTGCAACATCTTCTTTGTCTTCAGCTTGTTACAGTGGAAAAAGGGTGCACACCTCTCGCCTTGCACTTCGCTACTTTCCTGGCCCTCGCTCCGCCATTCCGTCGACGTCCTCTGTCACCTCACGCACGCCGCTAGTCCTGTCGCCCACACCCACATCCCTCTTTCTACCCGAGAACACTGTTTCTCCTTCGCCGGTCTCCCTTTGAGCCTGTATATCCCTTCGTCGCTAACGCGCCCCTTGCAGAATCGACGCTCAAGCGTCTGACGGTCAAGCAGCGCACTAAGATCGAGGAGATCAAGAAGGCAACAAACTATTACAGTACGAAGAACCTGCTCGAGCGGTACGACGAGTCGCCAAAGGGCAAAGTGAGTTCGGCCCTTCTCCCGCCACCCATCGTCTGCGGGCGGTCGTCTTCCAGCCCCTGACGCTCACGCGCTGGTACTTTAGGGCCAACCACAACCCCCGCAACTGCCTGGATCGCCAGCAGGCCCGCGTTTTCCGGGCGCGATACCGAATACGCCGCAAAGGCCGGGCCAGCCGCAGCCTGCCGCGCTGCAACAGCTTGGCGTGGCGCAAGCGGGTGGAGGACCTGGGTCGAATTTGTTGAGTCGTGAGTCGCCTCTTCATTTATCTGCTATTCCCTCTTGCGCATTCCTTGCCATCTGCGTTCGGGAAGTTCGCGCGTCCGTGTCTCTGCCTTGCCATCCCTTTCGCAGCGTTCACGCATTATCTTCTTTCCACGTCGCACTTCACGTCCCTTGTTCAGGTTCTCTGTTGTTCCATTTGCCATCCTGCACCCCTTTGACTTCGTCCACGTTCACCCCCACCTTCAACCGTCCCTGTTTCCTGCACCTATCCTTCATGTCCAGCGCGGTCCCTGCCCGTGTCCATGCTCCATGATGCGTTCCCTCGTGTTTGTCGCCCCGCGTTCTGCAATCACTACATCCCTTCTTCTTCGCGTCTTCCCCCGTCCGCCTGCCTCGTCGTGATGTCTACATTCCTTGTCGACGTCGAACCAACCTCGTCCGCCCTTCTCGCCCCGGTGCTCGTCATCGCTCCGCTCGTTATCACCCTCCTCGTTGTCGCACTGCTCGTCCTTCACCCCGTAGCCGCCTGCCATCGTCCTCCTTGCAGCCGTCACTAATTCCCTTCCTCGTTCGTTCGTATCGCCCTCCCTCGTCCTCCCCGTCTTCCCACCGCCGTCTTTGTCCTGCTCCTTGCCCATTAGCTGACCTGTCTCTTATGCTAGCCGTGCAACAACCTATCGTCCCGCCGCGCCGACAGTGGTACGACCGGCTCGCGGACGCGTTACTTGGCGAGGAGGAGGGGGATGGGGCGGGGCCGAGTGGGAAGTATGCGTTGATTTGCGCTAGGTGCGTGCGTTTCGTCCTTCGTTCTTATTCCTTGTTGTGCGCGGACGACGTCATGGAATGCGTGCGTTCGAGCCTTACGCGTCGTACGTGGCGCGTTGCGAGTCCGCGTGACCATGCGAGCGTCTGGGTCGTGTTCGGCGCTGGTAGGGTCCTGCGTGGCGGTCCTGTGGTGGTGGCGCGGCGCTGGCGTCGGTGTCGGTTGGGCGCTCCTACTCTGGGGTACAGCGCTGCGTAGCTAGTCATGTTTCCGCCCAAGGCGAGCGGCGCACTTTCTCGTCGTATGGTGCGGCTCGCACACTTGGAGTGTACTGTCATCGTTTCCGAGATTGCGCGGGACATCTGCGTAGGGTCGCGGCTACCACGAAGAGGACCATTCTCTTCTGTCTGCGTCTGCGAAGCTCGCATGTTCCGACTCTTTATCGCCTCTCTTCCGTATTGTATCGTGTGTGCTGACTCGCTTGCGTGCCTGCAGGTGTTTCGCGCACAACGGGCTCGTGAAGGAGAGCGAGTGGTCCTCGACGAGTACGTTCACCTAGTCCTCCTCCCCCCTTGCCGCTATCCCTTTCTAACCTGCCCGCTCTTCTCGTGATCAGAGTACACATGCCCAAAATGCGGCTTCTTCAACGACGCCCCCGACGCGAAGAAGACAACGCAACCCGCGCTTCCTATTGGACCGCGCCAGTCACTCCCGGGATCGGGATTCCAGCCCTTCGTACCCCCAGGTAGCGCTAGTGTGACCCGAACGCCACGCTCGCCGCTTGCGTCCGAGGTGCATAATAACGACGAGGAGGAGGAGGAGGAAGAGGAGGATGAGGATGTGGTGGAGAAGGATACGAGTTCGATGGATGTTGATTTGGCGATGTGAGCGGGTGGGGGTGTGGGTGCGTGCGATACGGCATGTCGTGGTGTTTCAGTAGGTACTACTTTTGTCTATGATGTTTCTGGAGATAATTGCATTGCTCAATCCCTGGTCTCCCGCTTAGTGAGTCGTGTCTTGGGAAGCCAGCGTTTGCAAGAAGGGTAATATAATTAAAATGTGCAGCCGACTACCTACAACTGGTATCTAACAAGTCCGTTCAAGACGAGTGCGTCAAGAGGAACAACCCAAGCTTTCCCGCGCCCGCGACCTGGATGAACGGCAACGTCGCCGCGCTATCCTTCAACAACGGCCCCAACGTCGGACCCAGCGCCTGTTCCGCCCACCCGCTGAATCCAAGATCGTACGTATCGACCTCGTCCTTGACCAGTCCGTCCACGACGGTGTACGTGGCGGTGATAGGGTTCACGACGTGGTTCTTGGACCCGAAACCGGCGTCGAAGTCGTAGTCTGCGACGTAGTGCGCTGTGATCGTCCCATCGGAGGAGTTGAAGGTGATGGTGGAGGGGTCGAAGGTTACTTTCATGTTGGTGTTGGATTGGTCGGAGATGAACCAGTGGAACATGCCCAGGGACATCGAGCCGGCTGGCGTAAGTATCAGTATCGTTATGGAGTGAGGAATGGGACTGAGGTGTGGGACGTACGGTGGAGCTTGGGGAACGCTTGGTCTTGGAAGTGGAAATCGGGCGTGGCGGCGGCCTTGAGCGCGTCGTAATCCCTACAGCGTATCCGTTCTGATCAGCACCGAGCCGAGCCAAGCCAAACGCCCCACATGTTAGAATACGCCGTCAAGAAGTTGGTAACGGCGGCCACAGCGTCGTCCGCGCGGGGAATAACGGCGGCGCTGACGAGCGAGGCACCAGCGAACAGAGCGAGCGCAGCAGCACGGGGGAACATCATCGCGTTCAGGGAGAAAATTAACGAAGGAGTGGAGAAGGTGGAAAGGGGAGTAAGGGCAAGGATCTGTGGATCGCGCCGTTTATAGCAGGATCGGGGGGTGAATGATGGACCGGATGCGGGCGCTCGCCGGAGGACACCGGTGATGAATTGCGGCTTTTGCTTGTCCGGCGTTTTAGAGATGCCAGGTCGCGTAGAAAGTCGACATATGTTGCGAGGTACAGAGGATGAGTCATCGGCCCGATTTCGTCAGCGAGATGTGTACTACGTCGATAAAGATAGGGGGTTGAATCAGCTAGTGCCGGTGGCAACATAACATGTGAGGTAGTACAGCGTGTAATTACAAGAACACTAAGATTAGAAAACGGGAACACCATCGATAACTTCTCTTGTCTCTACTACCTTGCGTACCAAGTCGTACGGCGAGGAAGACAGGTTTTGCACGCGCCCAATTTCAATCTTCGCATCGATTTCCCGTACAAATATGAGCTCATCCTCCCCCATTTCTATCCTCGAGGAGCTCGACCTGCGCGAGGAGAGGCCACCAGTTGGGATCAAGCTCGATGCAATGTGCCGCGGCGTCTAGATACAGTATAGGACGATCTTCCTCATCATGCTCTTCACAAGCAGTACTCCCCATTCTAGCACCAACTATCATCTTTTGTACACCCTGTAGACCCAGACGAGTGTAGGCGCACAGATGACTGACGAACGACGCCAGCGCCTAGAATGTCTGCCGTTAATAGTACGCCAGGCTGCCCCAAAAGCCCCAGAAGGAGACCAAGAATGCAGTCTGCGAGTTGCGCAGACAGATCGGTGCTCATGGCGTCGAGGAACAGAAGAAAGTTGTCAACTGTTGCCGAGGCTATAGTTCCGTAACGCGCGCCTAGTTTGTCACTCCGCTGAACTGCTTTTGGCTTTCGACCACGACCATGGCGAGCGGTACCAGCAACCAGCATCATCGTGTATCGCGCCTTGACTACACCCAGACATTGCCGCCCGAGATGTTTTCAGCTGCCTTTGACTATCTCGACCAGCCTGACGTCCTCCGCGCTGCTCGAGTCTCGAAGCGATGGCGCGCTGCTGCGGTCGAGCACCGACAATATTATCGACTAATCTACTCCCACACCCCAGAGTCAAACTTTCTCAGTGACTCGTTAACTGGCCACAAGCGGTTCCACGCTCTGCTCCGTGATGCTCGGAACGACACCACTCGTATCGTCTTGTGCTTCGCTAGCCGTGTTGGCAGGCACAATCCGAGTGGTCTCATAGACATGCTTTCCAACGAGACCTTTCCGCTTATAGTCGCGATATTTGATCGCATTATCGCCCTTCATCTCGCCGTGGAGTACCCCATTCGCGTCTCCATCTTCGACCTGCTACGCCACACGGCACCCATCCTGGAATCGTTCAGCTTCTTATTTGTAATTCCCGCTACCTTAGTAGTGGGTCTTAGGCTGGTGATGGGGTCGATTTGGCGATGCTGCAGGTTTTGATAGTAAACGCCTCGTTTGATCGCTCACCACCTTCGGACGGTTTTGGGCGCTAAATTCACGTGGCGTGTTCCGACGTTTCCCCACTTTCCTATTCCGTCCCATTCAACCTCCCGTACGTTCATTACTCTTTCTTGCCTAAACCTCTCCCAACTTTCTTGCTGCCTCTCGCTAGGACAGCCAAAAAGTGTCAGCTGATGCGCAAACGGACCTTTGCTCCGTCATCACGATTTCCATCGGCACCGATATGCCTGGCAGCTGCACCACAGCTCGTCCCCCTGACCTCAGATGTTCTTAGTCACATATTGGAAGTATATCTTTTCCTCTTCATTGGAAGCTTAATTGATGCTCTAGGGCTTCGTCCCTCACCCTTGAATTTATACATGATTTTCTTTCATTTCCGTTACGATCAAGTCACCGGTGTTTGGTCAACCAAATACGATCCCTCCTTCCTTCCCGCCACATTTCTGTCCTACGTCCTGTCCTACCGCAACCCGCTCAAGTATGGCTCATTCGGACGATGGTGGTCAGTACTCGTTTCTGGCCCTGTGCTATCGTTGACTCTGCTGTATTAGATCACATGTCGTTAATCGCCGACCATCCGCGTCTGCGAGCCGTCTTGTGCTCTATACTCTGCACCGTGTCTAGTCACACACACCAAAATATTTTTTCCATGTCCCTTGATGACTTGTCTGCTCTTGCTGTCGCTCATGGTATCAACAACCGATCTCTGCCTGAATCTGACACCCGCTTCGCCCTCCTCCGCCATATTCTTTCCGGTTGCTGCGCCGATGATCACCAACCAGCAGAACGCCCTGCATGTCAGTATTTGAAGGAGCTTTCTTCCCCACTGCACGTTGCCCGCGCATGCCTCGTCTAAGGTAGAAGTCACTCATACACAACCGACCCTGTCACATGTGACATGTGACTTCCTAATCGGGACAGGGCAGCATCGTTTTGTACGTAGAAGCATAACCAAGGCAAATGAATTAAATTGGAAACCTACGAACTGTGCGGATGGATTGCAATTCATAGGGTTCCAATTTTCAGAACTACCGGACGCATGTGCATTGTGGAGTTCCGGATTTTGACTACAACCTAACTACTTTTTCAGTCCAGCCTTCTCCAAGTCCTCCAGAATCCATTCTGGAATGCACCTATGGCCTCTATACTTCTTGCATGCCCAAGCAGACTGCTGTCCATTAAGACCTTGGCTGTATGCGTCGACGAAGCGGTGTGCGCGGTTGAAGAATCTATCCGCGGACATCAGCAAAAGGCAAAATAGCGCAGGAAAGAACATACCGGCGAATAGAAACCAAGGGAACTGCTTCCAATGCCTTGAGAGTGTTCTCCTCGAGTACCTCCTCGCGTGAGCTGGCGGGGTTGAGGCGATACACACGCTTCGCATAGCCCCAGCATTGCTCAATCGGATTGAGCTCGCAATGGAATTTAGGGAGGAATAAGATGCGGATGCCGTATGGTTCCATGTCAGTCTCGAGCAGAGATGGTACGTTGGTGAAGTCGGGCTGGTTGAAGAGGATGCGGCGTACACAGCAAGTCGCGGAGGGATCGGTCACGTCGGCGCACTTGAAGCTCGGGCATTCGGCTCGCTTGACACCTCGCGCAAGTGGCGCAGCATCCCATCCACGCTCAACGAGGATCTGAGACATGCCCTTGAAAAGGCCGGGCTTCGTCGGATGGTCGTCTGGGAAGTATAGTGACTGCGGCTCGCCCGTGACTGGGTTCTTGGTATCAGCCATGCGGATGCGTTCTTTACGTATCTTGTTGTTCGGTAGACGTTCTGGGCGACCTGTTGCAGGATGGATGACACTGCGCTCAACGAGCCAGTTCTTCGCCAAGGACTCCGAGGGTAGCTTCGGCATATGACGAGCGGAGAGTGCGTCGTCCGCGCGCTTACGATGGGTCGTCGCATTGTCGTAGACGAAGACATGGTCAAATCGAGGATAATGCTTCTTCACAAGCTCTGCCGCCTCGGTAGCCTGATTGCGAATCTCGATGTTGGTGAAGTAGCCGTCGCGATTGGCGCCAGGACGAAAGATGCAGCGAGCGGACGACTTCTGGTCCGGAGAACGAAGCCAGCCAAACTCGGCAGAGACGAAGTCGGCAACCATGAGCGATGCACCCTCGCCTTTCTGATATGGCTTAGGCGACGCATCTTTGTGAAACCAGCGCCTGCAACGACATCAGTGGCTTCAAAGATGACAACAAGCAAAAAAAAAACGAACTTGCGGCGACGGTCATGCGCATAGAAAATGGACTCGTCGTGGTACCAGATAACGACCTGGCGACTCGTGTAGAACTCGCGAGGACGGGGGTGGACTTCGGCACCGTTGAGATCGTACTCCATTGTACGCTGTAGTAACTGCAACTACATTAGAAATTTTGGAAAGGAAATGTAAGTATGAGACACACCTCCTGAATACCAGGGATGTATATCTTCTGCCGGTACCACACAACATCCTTGCGCTCGTGCCCATCGACGTACTGGCCACGGGCCTCGAGCCGATAGCGGTAGCCAAGTGCCAAAAGCCAACGCCGAGCAGTAGACTCAGAGATAGTCTTGCTGATGCCATACTCCGCCTTGACCTCAGGACGCGCAAGCCAGTCGACAATTGCCGAAGACGTGAAGCTATCACCGAGCTCCTGAAGATGGAGCATGAGCGCATTGCCGAGATCCTGATCTGAGAGCATCGACGTCTTCCAGTCGCCATAGGGGTTGATGGGAAGCACTGTACGGTCGGCAATGAATGCGCGGACCATTTGTCGGAGGACGCGCGCGCAGTAGAGTCCGCGCTCCATAGACACCGCGGCCTGTATGGATGAAGCAGCCCAGTGACCATATGTCTTCGACGTAGGGTTCGTGTAGAAATTGAGCATGGTGCGCATACCCTGGAGTCGGTCGCGCTCGAAAGGGTTGAGCTGGAAGTGAACATATCCAGGGCCGGTTTTACGTGGAACGCGGAATTTCAGACGTAGGTCATGAAGAGCGGTGTTGGCCTGCGAGATAGTAGGCGCCTGACGCAGCATACCATCAGGAAGTGTGGGTGGCGGCAGGGTGGTAGGCGCTGGTGAGGAAGACGAAGGTGCAGCGGCAGCCGCGCGCGGCACATCGGTGGCATGGTCGTCCTCGTCGTCTGACGCGAAGTCGTCCCCGAGCGGAACAGCGCTGCCTGTAGGTGCAAGACGATAGACCGATCCTGTATCCCCATCCGCGATGGTGTGAATAGAAGTAGTACGAGGGCGAGGGGCGGATGCCGAGAGAGTGAAGCGCGGAATAATGCGCGGTCGGACACCTGGAGCAACGAGCTCCTGCATAGTCATAGTACGCGAGACGGAGGTCGTGATAGGGGTGGCTGGGACTGCGATATTGGTGTTGAAGACGCCAAAGAGACGCTTTTTCGGCGACGGAAGTGAGAAAGAGCGTCCAAAGAGCTGGAGTCTGGACGGCGTAGCAAACGGGTCATTGTCCACCGTCTGAGCCGGAATAGGCGCAGATTGCGATGCAGAGGGTGAGGTTGGTAACTAAATATAATTTTAGAGTGCAATGCATGAGCAGCATACAAGACATGCCGTATTTTCCGAGCTGGAGAGGCGGCGCTTTTTGGCGGGTGTTTTACGGGGTGTTACAGCAGCGGCCGCGCGTTTCAGACCATTTGCAGCATGGTCAAAGGTTGCAGTGACCTTGGCCTTGACCTTCTGGAGGTTGACAAGGCGTGTGGCCTTCCGCTTGGATGGCGGAGGCATGAGGAGAGCAAGTTGCGGGATATTCCGGGAACTGCGCAGCCACCACTGGACCGTTTCAGATGATATTTACACCATCCGAAAGCTAAAGAAAATGCGCAGGGTTCGTAGGCGCGATATTTTGGATAACTAGCGAAAATACTTCAGAAATCGCCGATTGCCCGCTTTGCACCGCTTTCCGTCCCGATTTGGACGTGTCACGCACGTCGGTTGGATATAAGTGACTTCTACCTTATGTTGCTGATGCCAAGCCGGAGCAACTCTCAACCCCTGCGCTGACCGACATCTGCCTTTCCATGCGGTTAGCACTTCCTCAGACTGATGGACGCCGCCTGCGTCGTGCTCTCACCGATACGATCCGATCGCATATTGCGAAAATTGATCGCTGTCTCACGTACCAGTCTGTCGATGCTGCCAGTATCTTTGATTCCTTCGAGGCTCGACGCGCACCTGAATTACAGTCCATGGCTGCCCAACACTTCCTTTCGTTTACTCCCTCTGATACACGAGAGCAGATCCGCTCTCAACTTACATCACACGTCGCGAGCGGTTCATGTCATTCCACCGCGTCGGTCTCAGGTTCATCCATTACAGCCCCAGCGTGCTTGGACATGGAGTCACAGTTTGAAGTTTCGGAGGGCAGTACTTGTCGCGATACGACACAGATGCAGATCTATTTACTGGGGTCCATTGTGCCGCGCGCGTCTTTGGCCACCCTTCGCCGCATCCTGTCCGTTCATAGCATCGCCTTCGACAAGTCCGATAGTGTCAGCAAATTGCGTCGGACGTTGCGCAAGTACATCAAACGCCTACAGAAAGGAAAATTTGTTGCTGGTAGACGACCATCTCAAGGGCCGGTGGATAATCCTGACGCTTCCTATGCGGGTGTCAACACCTCGAATCATCATACTTGGCCACAGGTCGTTTCTGATGAGGATAAGCTGGACTGCTTGCGCGCTTTCCGATCTGCTACCGGGAAGTCTTCTCTCGCCGAGTTCACGTGTGCCTCCTGTCATGCGCAGTATAATATCCGCGAACGACGTGAGACTCTACTCTCGGACGACGACGTCGCCCTGTTTGACGCTACTTCTGCCAGCGAGCTCTTGGCAACATATACGACTCGTTCTATGCTACGGACCTTTCTTTATGCCTCAGCTGTAGTATCCGATGACGACGAGGGACTTGTCATAGCTGCGTGCACAGAGTGTCGCCGTTCGATTAGGCGAGGTAAGTTACCACCTCTTGCTGCAGCCAACGGCCTTGCATTGGGTCCTGTTCCACCGGAGCTCAGCGACCTGACCATGATTGAGGAAGCTATGATTGCGCGTTGCCGTGCTAAGGCCTGGATTGTTCAGCTTAAGCAAGACGAGGAGCAAGAGGGATTACCTGGCGCATTTCGTCCCTGGGCACAGCGCGCTATGCGTGGTCACATAATCACGTATCCACAGCATGTTCAGCACATTGCTTCGCTCCTCCCCCCGTCTGTCGAAGAACTGGCCTCGCGCGTCGCTATCATATTCGTGGGCTCTTCGCCTCCGTCTACAGAGTGGCTTCTAAAAAAGGCGAAACCGCTTACCGTGCGTGCGGACCGCGTGCGGGCAGCCCTTAGATGGCTGAAAGCAAATAACCCCCTTTATCGCGACGTGCAGATCAACACGGGAGTGCTTGAACAATTAGAGCGTGACCCTCTCCTTCCATTTCACATTCAGCACGTTGTTCCTACTCGCGCGGACGAGTCTCTGACTTCACGCTACGACGGCACAACGCCAGGTGAGGCCAATCCTAATCTTGTTGCCACCGAAAGTGAGACTCAGGCACCGCCAGATATCGCTTTTGAAAACGTCGTGATCGCTGATGTTGAAGGGAGAGTATCTTCGAACGATCTACGAGCCGCTGCTCTGCGACACATGAAGACCGGAGGGGGTGCAATACATATATACCACGACGCGACCCCTGCAGACAATATCAAGCAGCCCACTCTCTTTCCCATGATCTATCCTACGCTTTTCCCCTACGGTGTGGGAGGCTTCGAACAAGAACGGCATTCACGTCTATCGATGAAGCGTCAA
Source organism: Exidia glandulosa HHB12029 (assembly GCA_001632375.1). Lineage (NCBI taxonomy): Eukaryota > Fungi > Basidiomycota > Agaricomycetes > Auriculariales > Exidiaceae > Exidia > Exidia glandulosa. The sequence goes on from KV425958.1 coordinate 19,483, forward strand.
GTAAAACACTTCCTCAACTTGCGCGATCGTCGGTTTCAAGAGCATCCTACGTTCTCTTTCACAGCATTCAATCTTATTCAGCGTCGCTCGATCTTGCTACAGGCCAAACTCAAAGTCGACAAGGCGTCGTTCCAGACCGTCGCTGACGATATTGCCGCTACCTCTTGGGATGCAATTCAAGCTATATGCGACCGCGCGTCGAAAGGAGAGCACATTGTGCCTCAGAATGACGATGAGCGTCGTGTTCTTCGACTCATGAGACAAGTCAAGGTCCTGACATCGAAAGTGCCGGGTTCAGCAGCTTCCAAAGCCTCCATGCGCAACGAGATACGAGGATTGATGATGACGAAGGGCATGCCCAGTTGGTACGTTACAGTGAACCCAGCCGATACGTTCAACCCTATCGTTCAATTCCTTGCTGGATCTGATATTGACGTCGACAATCTACTTCCGGACCAGGTCCCACAGTACATGCCACAGGCAATGCTCGTCGCAAAAAATCCAGTTGTGGCTGCCAGGTTCTTCAATATCTATATGCACGCATTCATCAAGACGCTCTTGGGCTACGCTCCGAAATCGGACTCACAGTAATCGTGGTTTCTCTGGACAATACCCGCTCCCGACAACAATAAACGCTATCGTTTCGTTTCGTCGGGTTTCGTCCGGTTCTGTCGGGTTTCGTCCGGTTTCGTCGGGTTTCGTCCGGTTATGTCCGGTTTCGTCCGGTTTCGTCGGGTTTCGTCCGGTTATGTCCGGTTTCGTCCGGTTTCGTCGGGTTTCGTCCGGTTTCGTTCCGTACCGTTTCGTTTCGTTCCGTTTCGTTTCGTTTCGTTTCGTTTCGTTCCGTTTCGTTTCGTTCCGTTCCGTTCCGTTCCGTTCCGTTCCAGCGAGCGTCCCACAACTGCCTTGCTATATGTCACTCTACTTTACTCAGCCGTTCGTTTTTTCACTGACCATGTTACCTCCCAAAACCACGAAGCCAACGCCGCGTTATACAAGGAACTAATTCTATCACATATACAAGGCCAACGTTCTCTTCGCTTCCGTCTCATGCTCTTGCTGCGTACGTAGCGTTGAAGGTTAGCTGATCAATTTACAGCGACCAAAAACTAAAGTGCGCCAGGTAGGACGTCGACCTTCGCGTACTGCACTGTGCTGATGCGCTTATACTGCAGGGCACCGGAAGTTGGGTCTCAGAGGGAGCGAAGTTGTGAGGTGGTTTTTAATTGACCGAGCTTTAACGGATGACGCTTCGTAGACGTGCAGTACAGCTTGAATCAGCGAATGTGAGCGCATATGCGTGCTCCGCAAGCACAGTACAGCCAGCGCACGTTACGATAGTCGCGACTCGGTTAAGACAGTACATACCATATCAGGTGAGACAGTGTTTGAAGCTTTGGTGCTTCAAGGAGTCGTAGACGTTCAGTACAGCTTCTATTCGTGAGTGTGGGCGCGTAGGATTCCACGCCTTGCCTTATCTCCCTGCCCTGAGCACCAACGTTTTCGCAACCCCACCCACCTCTCCAGGCTTCAATGACCACAACCACATCTACTTCATCGGTACAGCGCACGGAGGCGAGTTTTAGCATAGACCGCCAGAGCGTCCGTTCAACTCGTTGGAACAGTCACACGGCGCGGAAACAAAGCGGAAACCAGTCGACTTATGTTACGTCCCTGCCCCTCAGCATCAACCGGTTGTTCGCAACCCCCAGTTCCCGTCTTCAATCAAGATAATCATGTTAACCATGGAGGGCCGTGTTAGCATAGCGTCCGTTCAAGCGCATTTGAGGGGCGCGGAAACCGGAAACTCGTCCAACTCGTGGAAACACGAGGGGAAACTCGGAGTGGAAACTCGCGAGCGGAAACTGTGGAAACTCGCAGTTTCCGGCGAGTTTCCAGTTTCTACGGAAACTCGCCGGAAACTCGCCCAGACAGTTTCGACCCGAGGTTTCTCCCGCAGCCCGTTCCCACCGAGTTTCCGTTGAGTTTCTGGGGATGTCACAGTTGGGTCCGGAAACTCGACACGCAGTTTCTGCAGTTTCTATCTGGAGTTTCCACCGCGTTTCCATCAACTGTGACTTCCCCTAGTATAGTTTGCTCTCGACAGTTTCCCCTCCCCTCTCAAAACAGCGAGCCGCACCGCTTAATTTATACACTCTCAACACGCAACGAACGAATGAAGGGACACCATCGTTCAGGATTCGAAATATACATGTAAAGAGAGAGGCGGAAACCGTAAGCACACCTGAAACTACAGGAATATTCCCAAACTTCAGGCTGGTTACTACCGCCTTATTCCTGCTTTTGCTCAATCTCCTTGCCCTCCTCCTTCTTTTTGAAGTATCTCGCCCCGTAGTCCATGAAGATCTCGTCATTTTTGCGGATTTCCCGTGCTGCACCCCACTACTCAGTACTCGAGGTGAAAAGCCACGAAACGGGACATACTGGCGTAAATTCCAATCTTCATGTCTCCGTTGACCCACTTCCCTGCACTTGCCATCAGTTCCCCTCCTGGCGCTCCACTCATAGCTCCTCACTTTTTGCCACCGCGTTAGCGCGCTCCTTGTCCGCATGGTTGATAAAACGCGTAGCGTTCCCCGCTTCCAGTGCGTCTAGGCACACGTCGTTCTGGGGATATTCCTCGAAATCGAAGACGTAGTTCCTCTCGATGTGCTCGCCGATCACGGCTCTATACGAATGCTCAAGAGGTCATCCACAACAAGGAAGAAAATGACTCACTGAGACAGCGCGCGCCCATCGCACAACACCTCTCCAGTGTACTCTGCAACATCTCACTTCGTTGAACTACCTATCCACAATTCCGCGTACCTCCGACGAGACTATCTTTTGGGATCAGGTCCCGCGCGAACAGCCCAAACCCATAAGCGCCTTCGGCGACGAACGTCTATCACAACCGCATCAGCACCTTTCTCCTATAAAATCGAGACCCATACCTTCGTCGGCATCTCACTTCCCATCTTGACGTTCCTGCATGACCGAATCCCAAGATGCGCCTTGCATGACCGACAGACACCGGGCTCGCACTCCCGCCCCAGTGAGACGCACAAGCACGTTTCACTTCCGCACATGCTCAACGAGTTCGATCCACGATGAGGTTCCCCACAATCGCAGCCAGGATATTGCCGCACGCCTGAGAGCCGTCAGCAGACAGATTGCCTAGCTGATACTAAACCTACAACGTATTCCACAACCGCAGGACGATAGGCAGGCCTGGTTCGCCCTGAAGCACGCGCAGTGGACTTCATCGCACTGGCCCGAGTGAGAGCATTCAACTAGTCTGGAAAAGGGTTTGAAACCCAATTGAACGAAGAAAACACAACATACCCATGCTCTCCTGCGCTTGCCCCACCGGTGACTCCTGTCGAGTGGTCAATCTCCATCATCCCTGTCCTTGCCAATATGTCTATATACCTAGCGTCCTCTCTCCGTCCTCGGCCACTGCAGCCGATGCCATCCCCGAGACTTCTGCGGTCTCATCTTCCAGATGCTGCCGTTCCACGTAGACCTTAAGCAAACATATCGTCAAAACCCCACCCTCTGCCGAATATATATCTCACCTCGCGACACGACTTGTCGCTCACAACCGCCAGTTCACACGAGCTCAGCTCCGGACACTGGCTCACAATCAGCCTCAAGTCGTCCCGCTCCTTTTCCGTCCACAGGCCATTTTTCTGCACCCCCAATCAGCGCAGATGGCGAAACCGCACCCCACGCACCGATGGCTCCACCACCTCGGCCAGGAAGCACTCGTCCCCGCAGGTTTCCTTCGACCTTGCACGGAATTCTTCCAAGTCGAAACGCATCGCCAACTCATCCACACAGTTCTTCGCCGGCCCTGAAAGCGTCGTTACTCATTGGTCTAAGAAAAGAACAAGCACTCATACCGTGAGAAGAGCATGAAGGCTCTATACAGGACGACCGAAAGCAGCCACTTTTGATGAAATCTTCAAAGTGCTCGCGAAGCCCGGTCTTCTCTCTGTCGTCCCGACGCAAAAACTCGTCGAAAATGTCTCCCAACTCGTTTTCGCGATCTACGAATTCTGGCCAGAGCGGTACATCCCTAATAGCGGTCTGAGTGCTAGATCCGACCATTCTCTACCCAACTCACCGCTGCCACGTATCCGTCATGAGTCCCCCGCACTCATTCGACTCTTGCAGCGGGCGAGACAAGACGCGCATTGCGTCTATCTCGGCCCCCACCTTCATCGAGCCGCCGTCGCCCCTCTCACTGGCCATCAAACGTGCCGCCTCCAGCTCGATCATGTCCACTGCCCAGCGTTAGTGCAAGCAACGACGCAGAGGAACCACTGACGATGGGGTTCACGCTCGGCAAGAGGTTTTGTGGCTTCGAAACGCCGGAGAACGTCGCTCCTACCCCCCCGTTCTTCTCCGTCGTTCTCTTCACGAGGTGCCAGTTGCTCGAGATAGTTCCGCGAGTCGAAGGTCGGGTCGTCACAAAACGGAACAACACGCGGGTACGATACCCTCTCGTTTTCGCCCAGATAGAGTCACTCCATGACTAGGTCGCAACTGCTGTACCGCGGGGCAGGTTCGATCGAGTCACAGAGTACGACAGGACGAGTGATCCTCACGGTCGTGCTCGACTCTTCCGTGAAAGTCTGCAACCACGACTCGTCTTCTGACACGACCATCTCGTCCGCCACAACCCACTCATTCGCCGCGTCGCCTCCCTCACCGGACACAGACCCGGACACAGAATCCGACGAAACCGTCGTCGACTCTCCACCTAGGCTGCTCAGAATACGCTGGGCTTCTTCGGAGTTCCAGGCGTAGAAGGCCTTCCACGCCTGCTCGTACGCATCTACAGCCTTGTCGCGTTCCTCGTTCTCCATCCAGAGCTTGGGTACGGCACCGCCTTTCACCTTGCTGGCGAGCGTTTCTGCATCGCGTGTACGTAGATGTCGGACGCACAGTCAGCGCCAAGAATAATACGATCGCGAGCAAGAACCACCCGTCAGTACCAGCACGCGCATGTGAACGATTGGCGTTGCGTACGGGAAATGTGGCGCACAACGAGCACAACGAATCCACCAGTGCACGAAATGGCGTCGCCTCCAGCGCCGTGGCTCAAACTGAGCAAAACGACGAAGGGGTTCAAAATGCACAGAAACACGAGGGCCTTTGCTCCGCGCTGCCTGCACAAACTGTGCCGCGGACAGTGAAGATCAAGGACAAGCAACGAAATTTGCTCTGCACTCCGCCCGATACCCTTTTAGGCTCTCCGCAGATCATTCCCCGCAGATCGGCGCTCTACCGGCGCCTGCCCTCGCGTCAAGCCCGATCTGGCTCTTCCCTTCCTCCCACCACCAACTACAACCGCAATGGACGCCCACCCGCTATTCCCTTTTCTCGACCCGATGACAAGATCCATCTAGGCGACGATCACCCCGCTGAACCCTCAAATCGCGCAAGAAACGGCGCAAAGACTCGCGGCGCGAGGTCGCCGCGAGCGCACGCTTGACGGGCACCGTGGAAGCCGACCCGCGATTGTAACTTCGCCACCAGGTCAGTCACTCTACTTCTCTCTCACGCTAGCCTCACCTTAGAGCTCTTGGTTTGCCACCAAGTCGTCGTTCCGCCCAGCTATCACTACGTTCCCAGCTCGCAACACCTCCCGCCCGCCGACTCAGCCAAGACCTATTCGTTCACGCTAGCTTCTCGTCGCCACCCCCCACGTCGACCACAACCACAGCATGTCAACACGATCCTCCACTCACATCGCACTTCCTGCCACCATTCGCGTTCTCGCTTCACCGCTCGACACCCGACTTTGGACGTGCAGACTATTCTATTCAGCGGGTCCCACTTTCATGCTACGTACATTGCGTCTTCAGCTGACGACTTCTCGCGTAGGGGGCCCGCCTTACTTGCAGCATCCTCTATTCCTCACAGTGTTCGACTTTGACCTAATGCGCAGTGTCAGTCAGCACATGCATCGCGCGCTGGGCGAAACGTTACTCACCCTGTCCACCGCGCTCCTCGCGGTAGACGTTCGTGAAGCCTCATTTGTGCGCGCACGTCTGGGCCTGCGTAAGTCCTTCGTTAACGTTCATGATCGCCGGCTTACCCGCTTTGCACATATTCGTCTTCGAGGTCGTCGTCCGCGAAGCCTCGCTGCCCGCCAACGAGTCAGCCACGACACCGTCGCGGGCATCGTACGTCTCGCTCGGCTATGGATCCATCGTTAGCCGCATCCACGCTGTTGTTATGTCCGTGCGTACTCACGCAATCCTCTCTCCAGCGCGAAACTCTCGTTTCGGCCTCAGGTAATGACTGCAGACGTCGTCCTGTGAAGCATCTGCTGGTTCGGGGTACAGTAAGTCTTTAGTTGACTGTTTGGGAAATTTCGTTTACCCGCTGCACCTCTCCCAGCTCGACGTCGACGTACTCTCGACTGCCTGCGTAGGCGACCCGGCGGCGGTTGGTACATCACACCGACCGCTCATTATACGCACTGCTACGCGCATCTTGCGACCTCATGAGTGAACGTACGTACACGTACCAGCGCGGCGTGACTGCTCGTATTCACCACCCGCTTTGCGACTCCCTAAGCTTGCCCTGACTATCGCCGACGTCGTCCGTAAACACCACTTGCGCACGACTTGATCCTTAGATCTGGCCAATACCGTATCCGCGTTGGCAACGAGGCTCGCGACATGCCATTCATACTCACCGGTGCGCGGTCCCGTTGACGCTCGTATACTCGTCAGCGTCGCGATTACTTTGTCGTGATGGTGCGCACGGTCAGGAGAAGTGTGCTGGGCATTACTGACTCGGGACTGCAGGGCTCTCGACGCCGCAAATACGACGGGCGCACAATATCAGTTCATCGCCGCCATGGGCGTCCTGGGACGTTGCTTCTTCAGGAACGAGGGACGGGTTCTGGTCGGTCACGAGCAGATCAGATCTCGGCAAGGAAGCGTCAGACGAGAGCCAGAGGATCATCTTGAAGTTCGCATGAGTGCTATGAGCAGGCGCGAGCGTGTGGCGACTCACGAAGACACAGCGTGGGGCTGATTTGGGCAGAAGAGCTCTGGGGACCGCAAGACGAAGTTGCGCGTGAAGACGAGTCACCAGGTGCGTATGACTGCAGACGGGTCTCGGAGCGAGTCCAGTACGAAACTCCTGCGCATCTGAGCGAGAGAGGTCCTGGCGCCAGCAGGCCCTTAGATCCAGGGCGCGCGCGACCGGCGAGGGATTCCGAGGCCATTCGAGTCACTTCGAATATGAGCTCGATGTGCGAGGGCCGTGGAGGGTTGAGTCGCTACAGGAGAATGGCTCGGCGAATGTCGTCCAGTGCGTACCGTGCGCGCGCACCGCGCACTGGACGACAAGAAATTTCTGGATATCGTATACACGCTGGTTACGACGAGAGCGCTGAGGACCGTGCGCGCGCCAGGCGTGAACGAGAATTCGTCTGGAGAGCGCAGGAGCTCGTCGTTTGTAGCGCTGAGCGCGCTTGCGACGATCAGTGCGTCGTGCGGGCCGGACTAGTTGAAGGCAGGTGAGGTCCGGCGCGGTGTCGAGATGTGGACATGTCGACCAGTCGAAACGTGATGATGAGCGTCGAGGTGCTCGTCGCAGACGTGCAGCCGAAAAATACTCCGGGACGCTCGTCAACAGCCTCGGTCGTGAAGAGATAGCTTCCAACGCTGGCTAGGCCGACCACAGCGAGCAGAACGAACGCGCCGAGACGCGCGATAGGAGCGCGCGCGGCGTCGGACGCGTAGAAAGGGCGCTTGACGTCCATAGTCGCGAGCAAGTCGCGTGAGGTGACGTGCTGAGTCGGAAATCGCGCACGCGAACAGGAACCGACAGAACGGCGTCGCCATGAATTGTCACTTGTCTCCTATGGACCTCACGCCAACACGCTCGTCCGCGTCCAGTGCACCAAAACTTCATCATCCTCTACCTGCCAGACCGCCAGACATTGCTAGCTCTACGTCTGTGCCCGAATATTCGCGCGCGCGCTGCACCCAGCCGAATCCCGCTCACACTCCTGTCGCGAGCCAGCAGGCCACCTCGCATCGCGAGCCCTCCCATCGGAAGCGGCGCCGTTCTTCCAACCTGGACGTAGATGATTCAAATCGCTCGAAACGTGTTCCACCCGCGGCATTCCTTCGACAGCTGCCACGGGTCCCTTCACCGTCCGCGTCAAAACCCAACGAGGCCGAGTTGCGGCAGTACATAGGCGATCTGAAACGTCGCGTAGCTGCTTTGCGGTGCGAGGAGCATCTATTGCACAAGTACGGTCGTGAGCAGGTTAGGAGTCGTGTCTGTCACGACGCCCACCATCTGCTAACGCTGGTCCCAGAGTGTACTTTGGGCAAAGGACCACCCGGAAGAATACACCCACCTCATCGATAAATTTTTGAAGCTTGATGACACTGAATCTACCGGCGCAGACGACCCAGGCGAGCTCAGTGACGACGCAGCCGCTCTGTACGAACACGCTCCGTACGAACAAGAACGGCCGACTGTCGCAGATACTGGCAATACACAGGAACTCGTATTTCACCTCGACCTCGATGAAATAGATCTTGATGTCAGACTTGGACACCGCGCTACCGTTGATACGAACCAGGCCAAGGCCTCACGTTTTATGCGTTACCTCGCGCGCCACCCCGCGCACTGGGACGCTGCGATCTCCGTCTTGCGAGTCCCAGCTCCTACGGGCGACCATCATATTGTGTGTGCGTGGCCTATCAGCAAGTTCGGTAATCCTTTCCAACCAGGCTGGAACTGGGAACACATTGACCCTCGTCGATTTCTGCGCGACAGCACCGGGTACATCGACCCCCTGTCGGATCTCTTCAAGACACTGGCGGGGGAGGCATCTAGCCTCGACTTCGCTCACAGGAGCAATGCACAGCGACAGGTCGTGTCTACAGCCCTTCATCTGCAATACCCTCTCCGGCAAACCGTACGCGAGCCCGACGTCCTAGAACTATGCCGCACGAATGCGTCCAGACTTTCCGCTGGCATTCGACGTCGTTTCGGCGCCGAGCCTTCGAAGCAAGCCGTTTACTCCGAGTTCCATCTCCTCGATTTAGCATACTGGATGCATCTTCACCGCTGCGCCCCGTCCACCAAAGCCAAAGATCGCATCGCGCGCAAGACGTGGCTCCGCACTCTATCATCATTTCTTCTCACCTGGCTCCCAAAGCACTCCGAAACTATTCCCGAGCCTGCAGATGAGCCCTTTCCTGCCGGTCCCGAGCCGTTTGAAGGGCCTGTGCTCGAGAACGACGACAAGACGATGCATGCGATCTGGGTCCATCTCCTGCGCTGCGGTCTGGGCACTTTCACTGTCCTCGGTCCCGTTCGCGACATCGCAGAGCGGGAATTGGAAGCGGAAGAATGGTCGCAGGTTCTGCGAGCGGAGGCCAAGGCGCTCGGTATGTCTCAGAGCGTCGCACGACAGTATACGGCCGAGCGCGCGAAGTGGTTTCCCATCCTCCAGCCGGCAGACGCGCGCATTCGTGTGAAGCTCAGCGATGCACAGGTGGCAAAGCTCGTCGCCAAGCAGACTGCCTCGGAGCGGGAGCATCCTGAGGAGAAGTTCTCCGATGCGTGGAGTGTTATATAGTGTCAGCGGCGACAGGACGACGACGTGCCTCTTACTCCTCCTGTGAATGTCGGCTCCGGCTCCGTGTGGTGGCTCGCGGTTCCTGGATCAGTCGCACATGTACCATTTCCCCGTTCCTTTTTACTCCGCTCTATCTGTCTCTCCGTCCCGCAATACAACGACACTCTCCCAACCCCTTCCTCTCCAGTCAGGAGACCACTCGGCGTGCTACATCCTCAACAACAACCCCAAGCCCATCCTAAGGCGACCGTCCTCAACGGACGCTTAAGCCCAGTCTCTGTCTATGCCCTACTCCTGTATCTCCTTTCTCCGCACACCGTACATTTCAAGGCAGTTGCGACCAATCCGTTGATCCAGATCTAATGTGTGCCGTCCTTTCCGTACCTCCCTCTCCCAGTCTCAGATCGTACGTTGAACTCTCACTCCTGCAATGTGCAATTCACAGCTCACAGCAGATGCCGGCCAACGCGCGTTCGATCTCTGCCGCTCGCACCGAGATCTCTTTAGGGTATAGGGCATCTGTTCTCGTCCCCTTTTATACTCTACATTTGAGTTGGTTTATGGTACCGTCTCGTACATCTCGCCCCTTTTCCCTCCGTCTCGAGCACCCCTCACAGCGACACTTGCGGCATCGTGACACGACTACTCTCGCCCTCTCAGCACACCAGACGCTTCTGAGCAAACGAAATCGTTGCGCGCTCTTTGTGTAGTGATCATCAGCGTTGTCGGACCACCGTAGTCGATTACGTTGTGGCCCTGGGGTAGTAGGACCAAAAGAAAATAATCGATCCAGCTGTCGTTATGAACTTGCCGGCTATTGCTCGACTGTCCTCAAGGGACGTTTATGCCTCTCTCTCGCCCCTCTCTCCTCAACGTTTCCGTCTCCTCTCCCTCCTCTTGTGTATGTCGGCTCCTTGTCCCGGTGGCGCTCGTTTCCTCAACCAGTCGCACATGTACCATCTCCCCGTTCCTTTCCTTGCTGCGTTCTATCCCTCTCTCGCGTCCCGAAACGAAATACAACGACACTCTCCCAAGTCATCGCCGTCATTGTTGCGACGCTTCTGACTACCTACCTCCCAGTCAGATGACGACCCAGTCAGCTCCTACTCTCGCCCTCTCACCACACCAGACGCTTCTGAGCAAAGCAAATCGTTGCGCGCTGTTTGTGTAGTGACCCTCAGCGCTGTCGGACCACCACCACACTCTCCCAAACCCTCGCCGTCAGTGTTGCGACGCTTCTGACTACCTCCCAGTCAGGTGACGACCCAGTTAGCTACATCCTCAAGAACAACTCCA
>KV425958.1:31334-54115 GCA_001632375.1 Exidia glandulosa HHB12029
CCCTTGATGTCGCACAACATCATCGCCTATCCGCACAAAGGGCATGTCCACCACTACTCTCCCCGTCTCAGCAGCCGAGACGCTTCTGAGCAAAGAAAATCGTTGCGCGCTGTTTGTGTACTGACCCTCAGCGCTGTCGGACCACATCGACACTCTCCCAAACCCTCGCCGTCAGTCTTGCGACGCTTCTGACTACCTCCCAGTCAGATGACGACCCAGTCAGCTCCTTACGCACATTACCATTCTCTGTCCTCCCTCTCCCCGGACTCGCTCTCACTTTCATTGGGTTCTTCTCCTCATGTCCTGAAGGTGCAGGTTGTCGTCCTTCGCGATCAGTTCCCAGTTGCCGAACCCATGCAAGAAAGCGCCGAAGAGTTACATAGCATCCTCCGGTGGACCCCACTTGCCAAGACCAGTTGAGCGTCGGGCGCATGTTGTCCACCGGGAGCTGCTACTGGTAGATCTCCTCGGTGGTCAGGTCATTCAGGTACTCGTAGAGGATCTTTAGTTCGTCACTACGCTTCTCTTTATTCCCTCTCCCCGGACTCGCTCTAGCTCTCCTCAGGCTCTTCCTCTGCGTACTCGGAGGTTGGTACGCCGCCGGACGACATGTGCTCCAGCATGCACGGCCACGGCACGTCAAGCGTAATGCCTCTTTACGGCGTCAGCATGGCCAACGTGAAGTTGGCCGTGAACTCACTTCCCTATCTCTCGTTCGGTACCCCTGTCTCACAGTAGGTGGCACGAGCTGGTCATGACGTCCAACGACGCGCATGTCACAGCTCACCGCAGATCTCTGTCGACTGACCCCTCCCTCCCTCCCTCCCTCCCTCCCTCCCTCTGGACCTGGTTTATGAACTTGCCGGCTATTGCTCCACTGTCCTCAACGGACGTTTATGCCCATCTCCGTCTATGCCCACCCTATACTTCCTCTCTCCTCGACGTTTCTCTCCTCTCGTCTCTCTTGTGTATGTCGGCTTCCCCTCCTGCCGCGCAGTTTACTGGATCACTCCGCACATGTACTATCTCCCCATTCCTTTTCTTGCGCTCTATCTGTCTTCCCGTCCCGGCAATACAACGACACTCTCCCAAACCGTTCTCTCTCAGTCAGGTGGGCTACATCCTCAAGGGCAAATGACCTTAGGTGTGACGACACTACCTCCACTCCTCTGCGTCGCACAACATCATCGCCTACCCACTCGCCTCAAGGGGCAGGTGTGGCTAGATTATCAATATTGGGGACTCACCTCGCCTCGCTGAGTGTGTAGCCCGCGTGCGCCCATGGACGCCTCGTACGCTGCCGGCCCGACTCCAGTCCAGCATGACGCCGGCCAGCACGTCCAGTGGCAGCTCCACGCTGACCAGGCCTACGACGCGGGTTCCTACCCCAACCTCGCCGCGCTGTCCGTCAACACGACCCCTGCCCACCCAGCAGCAGGTCCAGTACCACCAATTCCAGTACAACCCGCCACCCTGACGCTTACGCGGACTACGCTTCTCTTTCTTCCCTCCCCGGACTCGCTCTCGCTCTCCTCGGAGGTTGGTACGCCGCCGGACGACGTGTGCTCCAGCCTGCACGGCCACGGCACGTCAAGCGTAATGCCTCCTTACGGCGCACGGACAACGTGAAGTTGGCCGTGAACTCACTTCCCTATCTCTCGTTCGGTACCCCTGTCTCCCAGTCAGTTGCGACCAATCCGTTGATCCAGATCTAATGCCTGCCGTCCTTTTGGTACCTCCCTCTCCCAGTCTCACATCGTACATTGAACTGTCAGTCCAACAACGTGCAATTCACAGCTGATCTATGTCAACCAACTTCTCTGCTCCAAACCCTTGTTATGAACTTGCCGTGGCTATTGCTCGACCAATGGGTGTAGTCAATGTGATTTGAGGTACTCTTCTATTGTAGGTACGGTACAGGACAGGTTAAACATCGGGAGCCGGATCCTCTTATTTGGGGAGCTTAGCCTTTGCCTTGCGTGCGAGTTCTTCGCGCCTGACCTTCCCACCTCTCCGTCTAGGCTTCTTTTTTGGTCCAGTGGGCGGCCCTCCTTGGTCTGCATACGCGTTGCCCGTGGACTTCTTGTTGCGGATAACGGCTTCCTCGTGAGAACTCCCTGCGGCGGTACCGTTCGAGGGCTTCTTGTGGCGATGGACACGGCACGGGTCGAATAATGCGTGTGCAGGGAACGGGCAGTGCGTGAGAACCGTCTTGCACATCGGGCCTGTTGAAAGCCAGTTAGAACTCACAACGGCTGCGTAGAAGATGTACAACATCGCGGTTCAAATTCTTTCGCCGTGTCCCAGGCATTACGCAGGCAGGGCTGAGCGGGATGATGTGAGAAAGTGAGACATTGCGCGTGAGAGGGTGCACCTGGCAGTAAATATGCATGCACTGTGTGGCAAAGGCTTTGTCTCCCAGTTCTTCAACAGGTACCCAGCACTGATGCGCACTTCAGCTGGGAGAATTCCAATAAGAATGAAAACTTACAACGTAACAGTGGTTGCGATTGTCCTCGCGACGCCACCAGCGCGTGAATTTGCGCACGAGGTCCTTTCCGAAAGTAGCGAAAAGCGTCTGCGAGGATGTTACTCCAAAGGCGCAGGAAATGCGTGTCATCGACGTACCTGCTGTAGAGACAGCGATTCACAAAACGGAATCCGCTGAAGCTGCATCGGCCAGCCGTCCTCCGCGTAGACGAGGCTAGTTACGGCGGGAGGTAGGAAGCCGTCGTCGCCACCGAACACGTCATAGACAATGTTGTCCTCCTGATCTGTGCTCTCCTCCGCGTCTTGCTTCAAGATGGTAACTCGGTAGTCGTGCTCGAGGTATTCGTGGGAGGGACGGATGTATGATGCGGGAAATGGTGCGCGAGCCTTCGTCTTGCAGGACGGAGTGGGTATGAACTTCCATTCTTCAAGCTCAGAGACATAGTCTCCCCTGAGGCTAAAGTCCGTGCGCTCTCGCATCTCTGCTTCGAGCGCGTCGGGAAGGAATTCATCGCGACTCGGTCGCTGCGCAATAGCGCTTTCTGGGCACGTAGCCGCGAGATTAACAAGTCGTTCGGTGAGAGCAAGCTCCCGCCGTTCGACATCCTCTAGTATTTTCGCATCTACGGAAAACAGTCAGTTAAAGCAGGCTCAAACGAGCCACTCACCTCGGTATGGCTGGTTCATGAACACGCGCCACCCAGACTTGAACCAACCGTCTTTTGGCCAAGTCCGGTCGTCCAGGTGCTTCCAAAACTCTCTGACGTCGTCCTCATCGTAGTTAGACACGGGGTAGAACCTACGAAGCTCGTCAGCGCAAGGAAAAGAAACCGGATTTCGCTCACTCGTCACAGCGCGGATATCCAGACCACTCAAGGGTGGCTTCTTCAGTAAGCACCTCAAATGCGCTTTCAATGTAATTACCTGGGCACAATAGTACTGTGAAGCATGTTAGAGTTGTGGAGAACGAAGGGAACGACGTACGAAGTCCATGCGCGCGCGCCGCCCATGCCTGACCACGACTGCTTCGGCGCAACGAATATACTCTGAGGATGTAGTTGAGTAAAGGAATTAAAAATAGAAGAGTACGTACCAATTGTGTACTTTTCGTCATCGTCTGCTGGCGGCATCGTGCAGGCGAGAGGAGAAGAGGAGGCACACGTGCGGACTTAGCCGATCCGTCTCTTTCCCTCCTCCCACCACGAGCCGCCCACCCCGTCCCCTTCCCTCCATCCTCCACTCCCATCCGCGCACCGGGCGAGGCCTGTGCTGCGACGGTGGCGAGCGCGCCGTTGCATTTTCCACACCGCCCGCCAGCCGCACCTCGCCCACATCGCCAACGCGTCCGACCCGCCGCCGCATCCACCCCCACTCCCGTTCGCGCACCGGGCGAGGCCTGTGCTGCGAGGACGGCGATTCTATTACGCGCCAAGAGCGGTGGGACACGCCGGCGAGGACAAGGTACGTCTGTACCTCTTACGCCAGCGACGTGCCGTTGCGCGTCGCTGCTTAGAAATCTCGCGCTCATAATATATCTCAGGTGTATTCTTCGACGCTGCGCGTATCGAGCTGGAACGCTAACGCCGAGGTGCGTTTTGTGCCGCGCACGCACAGGATGCCTGCGCGGCGACTATTGCTGAGGGGGTTTTTTTTTTCAGGCGAATATACCGTACCCAGCTGCCACGCTCGAGGGCACGATCCAGAGTCTGGGGGAGGCTATTGGGATGGCTCTGGAGAAGGGGCAGAGACCTTTGGCGGAGGACAAGTTGGAGTCTGAGAGCCTGGCTGCGAGCACCGAGCGCGCCAAAGGAGCGGGCTGAGAACATCAAGGAGGAGGACGAGCCGCTGACGACCGCCATGCACGCGGCATGTAATATAGAGTCGATGAATGGAGGTTTTTTTTTTCAAAGATGTTGTTTGCGTCCAGTCGAGTTGCTTGGGTGCGCGCCGAAGACATGCGTCGTCTCTCTTTCCCTCTTTTCCTCAAGCGCCTACCTCCCGGCGCGCTCGTTCCGTCAACGCACCTCGAAGTATTCGCCGTCGTAAGTCCCCTTTCGTTGCTTGCGCCGTCGCTGACGCACTCGACGTTATTCAGCATGCCCAACATCCCCGCGCGCGCCCGCCGCGTTTAACGACCTGGCATTCCCATGCGCGCGCCCCTCGTCGAGCCTCACAGACTCGCTTACGCTCTCGATACGATGCCAGTAGTGTCCACGTCAAGTTTCGAGTCTGCAAGCGGCGACATCGCCGAGATTTCGGACTAGCGCGTCGCGGTGCACACTCTGCATGTGGTACGCACCGTCCACAAGCACTCTGTCGCTGGTGCGTGCCAACCAGGCGTTGAAAATTCGCGTAGGAATATAATGCACCACCAGGAAGGTCCACTTCCGCGTTGCAAGCTCGCACCTAGCTCCGTTATCGACGTGCGCGTTGTTCGCTGCTGGGAGCGGCTCGGTACGTACCTTCATTAAACCCTCCCGCCTTCATTAGCAACTGCAGCTACTGATACTCGGATGCCCTCGCGAACGTTCACGCCCGCGGCTTTCGTCGTAACTGCGGTTCAGCCACTTCGCGTGACATTTCCGATCTCGCGCTCTCAATGAAAGACAAAGCGCCTGCGACATGTGTCGCTCGGACGCGTCGCCCATCGTGCGAGTAATTGGTACGTCAGCCGAGTATGGCGGAAGTGTACGATACTGACGTGTTCGACTTGCATGAACAGGAAGCCGCGCTACTCGCGAGTCCCGGTGCCTCGACGCGCCCGCCATGCTCGGAACAACGACGTCGAGAGTCAGTGCTGGCGCCCGCGAATTAGCGACAGTGCATCATAGCTGACTAATGGCCTGCAAGTTCCATGTGTCAGGACAGGGAGACGCGGGAGGAAAGGGTTTCCCCCGCACGCGTATTATCACCAAATACATCACTTGCATTTCTTTCACAACCCAATACACTACTATACATGGTAGAAACAGCTACATTTTGAGGTCGATCCAGTAACGTTTAGCAACCCGGATACTTGAGCAGCCAGCGTGTTAGCGACAAGGAGATGAAACGCATTGAAGGTCGTTGCCCGGGGTCTGCTGCCCAGGCTGTGGTCAGTAGGTTCCACTCCTGCGTAGGAAAACGCGGGTCCGTAATTTGGCATCTTTGCGGGCGCTGGCCTCCCCAGATGCCGATGATCGTTGCGCGGTCCGTCTGCAAATAAGGCAGAGGAATTTGTCCAGACCAAGTCTCGACCATCAGCATCGCAAAGGCAAAAACGTCGGTCGCGGATGTGCGACACTCAGTGTCCGACCGCAGCAGTTCGGGTGCTCGGTATGCCGCAGTGCCGACCGAGACATTGGGATCGTCTGCCTCGTCAGCGTATCGACTGGCACCAAAGTCGCTCAAGAGAGCACTGCCAGCCGCAGAAATCAGAATGTTTCTCTGCATTATGACGATGTAATGCAGCGAGAATCTATGAGCGACGCTCTTTCAACCGGCAGGTGTGAACTCACCGGATGCACATCACCATGCACTATGGGGCGTGGAAGTTCGTGAAGGTAGCACAGCGCTGACGCAACCTCCTCAAGCTGTTGGTTTCATACGTAATGAGAAACTAGCTCCACGCTCGAATAATGTCATGCTCACCAACTTGGTCTTCGACTTGGTCTTGGTCGTCGACTTGGTCTTGTTCTTCGATTCCGACTCTTCTTTGTTTGAGAGATAATGGAGAATGCCGCCGCCATCCTGGAAAGGCAGCAGCAAGCTGATCGTGCCATTATCCCTCAATATGCCGTAACATTCGAGGATGTGCGGGTGGCGGAGACGAGAGTGCAGTTCATACTCTCGTATCATGGCACGCTTCGTTTCCTTCATTCAGAACGATTCAGAAAGTAGATGCGAGCCAAGTAGATAGCGCACCGCTATGGCGCCGCGAGCGCGCGCGCGCGCACGCAGGCGCCCCGTGTCCAGAGTGAGAGGACGCTTCACGACCACGTCCTGGGACATCCCACCACTGCAGGTAAGAGTACGTCGGGAGACTGTTCCGTAGCCGCCGCTCCCAACTTCTTGAGGAGCGGTGCTGCGCGACAGAAGCAGCGTTCGGTCGTATGGTTGCATGGGGGGAGGTAGAAGGGACGGCGGTAGAAGTGCATCGTCCGCTGTCGCGGATTCGCCAGGCTTTACGAGCCGGTAGAAGGGGCCCATTGCGCGCCTATGCTTGTTGAGAAGAGCGAGACGTTGAGTCTGGAGGTAAATTTTGGGCAACGTCAGTTGAAGAACATGACGCGTATAGAGACGCATGATGTGTCACAGCAACATACATGACCCCTAGGATCAACTCGCAGGCTTCGACCTACGACCTCTGAGCTTTAATGCTGAGGATGCTTGGTGCAAGCTGTTGTAAGCTCTTACGTCGCAGTGGCGGCCGAGAACCTGGGCGGGATATCAGCAATGCCCAACTCGAATCACACAGCCCATAAGCGGCTTCGTGAAGATCAGAGCAGGTGTAGGGCCAAGGAAGTAGACTACGATGACGTACCTAGGAGCAGCTGGAGCGAAGGTGTCACGGATTGCACGATGGGGAGGTGATGGCAGCAGAGTGAGAGACGAGTTGTGCAATGTTATGATATATTTATTCTGACGCGTCTCTCATTCGTTTCTGCCTTTGATATGTTAGTTATCTAAAAAGAATATACCTAACCACTGCTGCATTTCGGAAGCTACCCGGACGCATCAGGTGCACCAATGAGATGAGTGGGGAAAACCCTTGAGAGAAAATTTATCGATAAGTTGCGCAATATGAGACCATTGTAGAAGGTGTCTGAGGGTGGGGAAAATCAGCAGTTGTTCTGAGGAGGTTACCGACGGGATATGCCGACCAAACGGGCCCATTCCGGTTACCTGATTGCCGGTTAGCCGAAGGCCGACGCTCAAAGGCAGAGCGGTTCTCGCCGTATCGCCCAACGACTCTTTCTCTCCCCCTATCCCAAGCGCTATCTTCGTGCAGAAATCCCTCACCCCCTGTATATCCCGCGCTATCGGCGATGAGTACGCCTTATGTTTTGAGATGGTGAAGTGAAAGTGACAGCTGATCATTTCATTAGGGCAAGATCTCTTCTCACGTTGCGCACGCTCCGGTTAGGTCTAATACAGTGTCTTACAAGTGGGGCGTTCCTCTCATATTGCCCTCGCTCCGCAATGCAGGAGACAGCTAGAACCCTGTGTTCTACTTTGCTTTCCACAGCCATCCCTCGCGCGCTGGACATGGAGTATATACAAGTCCCACACCGATCGAAGCCAATCGCCGTCTCCAACATTCGACCTCGACATACTTTGGGGATGACGGTCTCCGCGTTTATATTCTGGACGTTGCGGAAGGTGACGAGAATCGCCTTGCTCTTCTCAGTGATAATGTTGACGCCAAGCGCTCAGTGCGTCGCAGCCTGACGCTTACGCGGATTCCCTTTCCCCGGACCCGCTCTCGCTCTTCTCAGGCTCTTCCTCTGCGTACTCGGAGGTTGGTACGCCGCCGGACGACGTGTGCTCCAGCCTGCACGGCCACGGCACGTCAAGCGTAATGCCTCCTTACGGTGTACGGACAACGTGAAGTTGGCCGTGAACTCACTTACCTATCTCTCATTCGGTACCCCTGTCTCCCAGTCAGTTGGGACCAATCCGTTGATCCAGATCTAATGCCTGCCGTCCTTTTGGTACCTCCCTCTCCCAGTCTCACATCGTACAATGAACTGTCAGTCCACAATGTGCAATTCACCGTACATTTTACGCCAGCCACGCCCCGTTTCGCGTCGCTGGGCTAGTTCGGTAGTTGGGACCAATCCGTTGATCCGGATCTAATGCCTGCCGTCCTTTTGGTACCTCCCTTTCCCAGTCTCACGTCGTACAATGAACTGGCAGTCCACAATGTGCAATTCACCGTACGTTTTACGCCAGCCACGCCCCGTTTCGCGTCGCTGGGTTAGAACTTTCGCGCTAATAATGTTTTTCATGTCCCCTCTTTCTCGCAGCGCGCTGCGCGGCTCGAGCTGAAGCTGAAAGCCTCGGCGCTCAGGTGCGTGTTGTGGCGTGCAAGCACAGGATGCCTCTGCGGCGAGCATTGCTAACTCCTACTCTTTTTCAGTTGAATATAACGCTCAGCGCCCCCACCGCCACCCTCCACCGCGTCCGTACGTCGGACGTGGTGACTATTAGCACCGGGCGCGCGCTCTCTGCTCGCTCCAGGCGCGCAGACGCCTGAGCTGCGTGTTCGGATATTGAAACAACGCTATATATGTTCACGACTGCACGTACTACGTACATGCGCGTTTATCTCAGCGGTTTTCGACGTTCGGCTTTCACTTTTCTTTTGGAGGTCCTCGGTTCAGTCCTCCCAGTAGAATGCCTTTTTGCCGGGATGGCGTCGGTGGCGGTTTCGGAGTTGCGCCCACAGGCCCGAGGCTCGGTCGAGCGAGCTATCTTTTTGGAGCCGTTTCCGTGCCTTACCAGCATGGCGACAGTTTGAAGAGCGTAGAGCCTTTGATGTGAGGTATGAAGAGAGGAAGAAGTTTCAAGAGCATGATGCCCTTTTCAAGTGCGCGCGGGGCCATTTATTTCTTTTCCACTCGGGTACGGCGTTTAAATGCCCAGTTCACCTGAGCTGAGTTCGACATCCTGATCCTGTCCACCCGTCGTCATATCCGGTCATTCAGCACCTCAGTGGTCTCTTTAATCCATCCCCCACCCGTTCAGTTACTGTGTCAGGTTCTCAGCGCCACGACGCCCTAGTTCTGCGCTCGCTCCAACAATGTGGACACTCTTTGTTCCTCGTGCAACTGTCATGCCGTACGTCACAACTGCGGAAGTAAGCTTATTCGGATGAGAAACATCCGGTGTTCAAGCGCCTCCGGCAATTTCCTTGTCTTGCCTTCTGACCTTCACCATTTCCTGTCGGTCACCGCCCCCCTGCCCCTGCACAGTTTTGTGCCGGTTCCGTGGCTGGTGCGAGCTGAGTTTACGAAGCAGGCACAGTTTGTGCACTTCTGCGGCTCGCTCGTTTTATCCGTTTTCCTCCCAGCAGTCCAGGTTTCACTTTCGAAACCGTCATAACGTATGCTTCTTTCACCATACCCAGGAAATAAGTTTACGTACACCGTATGTAGCGGGATGGATCCTGCCACCGCATCAGCATCTGGTCGCGCCGATAGTCCCGAGGGCGACTTTGTTGAGCAACTCCGTCGCGAGCAAGCTCTCAAGTATGTTTTCCACATTGAAAAACATCTAGTGACGACTCATTTACCCCAGGCCCGGCTTCGACGTTGACCCGGGCAAGGAGTTCGATTGGCGCGACCCGCCGTCCCAGTACCAGAAGGACGAACCGCTCTACCACGACCCGTACATAGCCTCGTACCTGCTTCCCTTGCAGAACGATCCCAAGCAACGTGAAGAACTATGGCGTCTCGAGCGTGGGTTCAGACGCTGGAAAAACACCCATCCCCCCGATCACCCTCCCAACACGCAAGCTCGAGTCAACGAGGAGCTCATGAAACAACCCTATGCCCGGGGCGAACGCACCTATCACGACATGAAGGCGATCACGGCGACTCTCCAGAAACGATTCTACGATAGCATGTCGCAACGCGTACCGCGTCTCCATCTCCTGCGCCCAACCGAACCTCAACCAGTTCTTCCCAAACCCCCGCCGGCCTACGTTGACTGGTGGAACCAAGCTTGTCGCGACTTCTCTAAAGTCGAGAGCGTCACTCCCTTTTCGATCTTCCCGCCACCTAACGAGCGCCATCGTTCCTTCGAGGCCAACGTCCTGCATATCGCTGGCCAGTTCGACCGCTGGTTGAAAGATGCAGACGTGTTCATCAGCGCGTGCTGGGAGGACTACCGCGCCATCGAGAAGGATCTAACCGACGCCGAGAAGCTGAACTTGGGCGTGGACGACGCCAACCCATCGGCCATTGCGCCGCACATCCTCGATGGGCGTGCACGGAACATGCCGCGCGGCATTCCCCTACTCTTCAGCGCGGTAGACCACGATAGGAGTGCGCCCGCTCTCCGCGCTCTGGGCGCACCTGTCGATGTGGCGTCCGTCCGCCACGACGCGACCGCTCCGAAACTCAGTCGACACTTCTACATAAAGGCTTACGCAGAGTTACCTGTCGCGACTGCGAGGGTATGGGCGAAAGCCATCGAGCGCTTTCCCGAGGGCGACGAGCACCGCCTTCAGCCTTTCAGCCCCAACGAAGTGCCCACACTTTTGGTTGTCAGCAACGTCGAGTTCCTCCCACCGATCCCGCCGGACGAGTATCCCACGCGCAGAGCGGACGGCACGTTCGGCCCTCACGAAGAGTCCAGGTTCCCGCAGTGGCATGCCTGGCATCGATGGCATATGGCATTCATCCCGTCCCACGAGTCAGGCGACTCCATGCGCCGTCTCCATAAAATGCTCGACAGAGACATGGAGTGGTATATCCCTCAAATCAACCACTTCCACGAAATGAACAGCGACCGCGACGCAAACGATAGGTACATACCCGCAGACGAGTTGCGCCGAGCACTGCAGAAGCGCTGGGACCAGGTCGTGTCTCGATTCGTCCAGTCCTTCTTCCACGTACGCAATCCAGCAGGCATCCCCACCGATGTTCGCGAACGCGGTGCACAAGCGCTCGCATACCTGTTGAACTACGAGTTGACTTGGCGCGACATGATCGAGGCGCTGGTAAGCGTCCAGCGCTCCATGCTCGAACTCCTGGGCTGGGTGGCCTTTGTCAAGGCGCAGCAGAAGCAGCTCGAGCACGACTCGAAGGGCCACACGATCAGCTACGCCGCCGACACGAAGGACGGGTGGACATGGGCACGCGGCGTCTTCACTACTGACGAAGAGGTCGCGAAGCGCATAGCGCAGTTCCGCGTTCCGGTCTGGTTGTTCGTTTCATACGATGTCCACCATCGTATCGACGACCAGTGGAAGAAGCTCAGACCCATCAAACCGAAGTACGATACACGACGATGGGCGGACCAGAGGGCCGCGGCCTGGATGGGCAGTTATGCCGAAAATCTGTACCAATACCAACCACCAGAGGCCGTCCTGTCCTCACTCGAGTCTACGGATGACTTCTTTCCTGTACGCGCCCCTTCCCCGCCTCGTACGCAGCCCGATCCGAAGTTTCGCCCTCTATCGCACCACCTCGTCAACGCCCAAGCTCCTCGCGCCCGCGCCCGCACCAGACCTGCCGGCCGCATCAACAGCCAAGTTCCGCCCCGTGATCGTCAAGCATCACGACCGCCATCTCCACGAGGTCACGACGGTTACGACGAACAGGCGATCGACTACAGCGTCAATGGTGAGTTCTCCCTTAGTTCCCTCTGCATAGGCGATACTCATTCCACTCGTAGACGTCCCCTACCACGATCCGCCCCCCTCTGGTTCCTGTACGTGCATCCTACGGTTGCTACCGCTAGAGCGAGGAAAATCTAACAGTATCAAGCCATGGATGTAGACGAGCTGCCAGCGGAGGGCGGGCCTTGGGCTGCGGCTCTCGAGGAAGGCGAAGGTGTGTTCAAAGGCATCCCAGCGCCTAGCCTAGCCCTATACTTAAAGAACTGTTAGTGCCGGACGAACCGTCCTCCGGCCCAACTTTGCAGGCAGCGACGGTCTTTGGAACTAGTGCCTCCCAGGGCAAGGGCACAGGTCTCAAGCGGAAGCGTGCGTCTCCTAACCAGATCGACTTGGGAATATTCTCATCTCGCGCCCCAGGCGCATCAATCGGCGGTCTCAAGAAGAAGCCCAAGGGCCCCGAGAAGTCATTGCTCGTCAAGCCGAGGAACCATCCGACTTTCGTTTGGGCCGCGGGCGGTCCGCCGTCATGGTATCTCGATCCCCCCAACTGGTTGGCTTCCCACGTGAAGGTGGATAAGACGATGACTCGCATGCACCTCCTCGCGAACACACCCCATTTTAGAGTTCCACAGGACCTGCGTAAGACGCCCGCTACGTTCCGCATGCCCGTCCCACAGCACCTCGGCAATGCCACGAACCACGGCAACACGTCGCAGATGTTCGCTACCCTTTGCGACTTCATGGCCGACTGGGTGCACTTGCTGGGTTCGCGACCGGTGGACGACGTTCAGGGATTCTCATCTGCCAACTGGAAGAGCATCCTCAAAGGCCTTGCAGAGCAGTCGACCACGGACATGATCGCGCAGCAGCTTGGGCTCGTGCGCCGGTTGGAGTCCGCCCCTCAGGTCACAACCGTTGTGGAGGACGATGAGCAAAACGGGCTTGCTCGGCTGGCTGCGACACTCAGCCCGCCCGCCGTCATGCCTGCGCCCGTCCCATCGTCACCAACCATTTCGCCCACTCTTACGACGCTTAGCTCGTTACCGACTACCGTACCCACCAGCCGCGCAACTACACCGACGGGAGAGGAAGAGGACGACGACCCGTACGATGAGGGAGGTACAGACCGTCCTTACCATTTCGGCGAGACGGACTGGAATGACTCCATCGTCTTGCGCAAGCCGAGGGAAGACGAACGTCCACTCGCGCGGGAGAAGGAGCGATACCTCTACGAACCGCCTACCTGGCGCAAGAAGGGTCTTCGGCAGCGACGAGCGAACAAGGAGTTCCGGTGGTACATCCAAGTGACCCCGGATTGTGACATGCCCACCGACGCGATCGTCATTGTTCCAAGAGGCCAGGACGGCCTAGCTGACGACAGGATCACGCACGACGAGTGGTGGTGCTACGACAAGAGGATGATCATCCTCTTCGAGACTAGTCAAGACCCTGCGGGCGACCGAGCGCTCGACGAACGCTTGACACGTCCCATCTCAGTGTGCGACTACAATGGCGCCAAGAAGCAGATTCTGCGCGACACATGCGATCTTCGCATTTGGAAAGCACGGGATTTTGAAGAGAGGTAAGTGTATCGCGAAGCCTTATGTGCAGAGCAGTCACTCACGGGTGCGGCCAGGCTTGACATTCCACTCGAACCCGAAGGTCCAATTGGCTGCCGAACGACGACATGTCGGTTCCTTTTCGAGCCTAAGTTCGACGTCGTCTTGCAGCTCTTCCCCACCATGGCGCCATTCTACGATGCGACAGGGACGTGGAATCGGCCGTTCAAGCCCTCGACGCCGACACCGTCGCCCTCTACATCGACGATTCCGTCTGCATCACGCGCGACATCAGCGGCATTGTCTAGCACCACGTTGCCCCTACCTTCCTCCCCCGCGCTCGTCGCATCTAAACCGCAGCACAAGTTCAAGACCCTCCGCGACTATTATGCCCTCTCCGGTGCGCGTTCCATCAATGGGCACGTACTCCCTCCGTACGAGCCTTTTGGTGACTTGACGCAATACGAGTGGCCACCGACGCCTTGGAAGAGGTACATCCTGTGGTTCACAATCGAGCTATCGTTTCGTTATGAGCTCTACGCGCTCGACTCGCTATTGCGCAGGACTTACGGCATCGCGCCCCACATGTCGAACCTGCAGCGCCAGCAGGCGATCTGCTCCATCTGGGCGTTCGACCAGCGCGTCGAGACCTTGTCGTTTGTGCCCAGCGAGTCGAACCCGCTGGTGAGCCTCGACTGGCATTCTCGATGCACCGCCATACTACGGTTCTATCAGATCGTGCGGTCCTGGCCACGCGTCACACAGCTTCCTATATCCCTGCCGGCCTCGCCGCCCCAACTCATTAACGCAACCGCGTTTGCAGCTGTCGAGCGTGGCGTGTGGCAGGCGTATACACAAGTATACTTCGACTACTTCGCGCGCGATGCCCCGTTACCCCTACCTCGTCCGCTCCTGCCATCGCCCTGAAACGTCGCCGACACGTGCACTGCACCATTTTCAAAATGTACATGCAACGTCCTCTGCTATTTTCTGTCTCTTCCTCCGTCGCGCCGTGTCTGCTTGCGTCTTATGCGTAATACAAAACTGTTTTGTCGCTCTTGCAAAATTGGGCGAGTCCCTTACTCGTTGTTAGTCTCGAAATTCACACTGCCCGAGCGACGAGCCGGATGACCAGGATAACTCCCATTATCGGGTGACGGATTGCGCACAATCTCCTTCTCACACCCTAGCTTCACCCTCTTCACAACATTTAAGAAATCGTCAGACGGCCCGTTCAGCACATTGGCACAATCCCCATACGAGAAACCGGAAACCCTGGTAATATATTACTTCCGTGTTCCGCATTTTGAGACACCGGTCCGTCTGAGCGCCAAACGGCTTGACTTCGAACTTTTAGCACGTTCCCATAGGAGTAGTGAGGCGACCATGTGGCATGCCCCTACATAAAATCCCTATGTGCGCAAGAAGCGAGACCCTATGTAGCAGGTCCCACTTGCGAGTGCTCTTCCACAATCGTGTTTTCCCCTTTTTTTTTCCACGCTGCTCACCCACGCCAAAGGCCCGCGGTTTGCAAGCCCGGTATGACTCTGTGTGTGTTCAGGCCTTGTATGTCCCCCCAACGCCTGTGTTACCCGTGCCACGGGCAGCGTATGACGCGTCTGTCGCGTGCAAGACCTCTCCTTTTCTTTTCGGTCAAGATCACGTGACCAGCGCCAAGCAGTCAACAAACCACGTCATAAAAAACAACATAGACGCCTGCTCCAAAGCGACAAATTTTAAACGTCCTGACCCCGGGAATCTCGTCTTTGAAGGCAGATGAAAGCGACATCCGCCGCTCTCGGAGCGATTGAAAGACGCGGTTGTCCGCTGTGGAACCATGTCCACCGACCTCAAAGCCGTCGGCGGTCGACAGCGGCATTGTTTGAAGTTGAATAAGCCAGAAGCGACCTCTTGCTTGTGAGAGCGTTCCAAACCTACTGATCTTCAAGGCGCAATCCTTTTTCCTGACGCATGTGTCACACATCACGCCAGTCTGCCTAACTCCACTCCCTCCAACTTGCCAATTGAGATATCATATCATTGACTCCACACCGAGAGTCCAAGCTTCGCCTCGCCTCGCAAGCCTTGCAACCATCATACAATACATTCACTGAACCTAGTCCGAATCCTCTGACTCCGGTTCAAACTCGTCCGACTCGTTTCCTTCTCCCTCCTCGTCCACTGTGGCCTCAGAGTCTAAAACACTCGTCAAAGGCGGAGCTCCGGCTCCGATATCCCTCAACATCGATGTGTGCATGAAATGTGCAACAGCCACGCGCTGACCGCCGTCGAAGGTGACTTCGTGCGCGAGGAGAGCTCCGCGAAGCATGCCTAGAGTACCGGAATTGTATGCCGCCTTCAGCCCTAGCTCCGGGATATGAAGCGTGCCTGTCGTGTATCTGCCCACAGTCAGAATGGGTGTGAGGTTTCCCTTTGGGTCCTTGTCGTCGATGTGCAGCGTGGTGCTGCGATTGAAGATGAGAGATCGCCCTAAGAATATAGACTCCTCCAAGCTGCCGAGGGCTGCGTACGCCGCGTGCTTGTGCCTTAACTCTTTGCACACGTCGACCCAGAATCCGTGCTGCACTGGATCGATGATGCTGTACATATGGTCGACGCGTTCGCCCGAGATACTGAGGTCTCGAAGCAAAGTCATCGCCGCCCTGAAGTCCAACACCCTCGAGACCAGCTGCAATGCCGGACCCGCCGGGTCCGCGACCCCCTATTACAAATCGTCAGCCAGATAACAGTTGTGTCACCGGTCGCGATCGCTCACCGTATGTCCGAGCGCCTTCCATAATAACACGAGCTGGAAGGTACCACTCAACTCGCCATCCGCTCCAATTCTCAGGTAGCCCTCCTGTGAGTCGCGCCTCTTCTGGTCTGCTCCCGGTCGAACCTTCACGTTGACCTCACGCCCGAACGCTATCAACGCATCGTACAGTTTCGCCTAGGCCGTTGTAAAGTCAGAGCCGTTGCTCGCTGTCGTACCATGCACGCACCTGGGCCTTCCCCCTCAGAAAAGTGGGAAACACAGCGACGAGTACGATCCCATCCTCCGAGATCACGCTTCGCGCTTTCGCCCCGTCCCATTCCCCGACTGGTTCTATCGCAGGCATTGTGCCCGTCTTATTGCCGTTCTCGTCGATCAGGTCGCGCACACGTATAGGTACGA
Source organism: Exidia glandulosa HHB12029 (assembly GCA_001632375.1). NCBI lineage: Eukaryota > Fungi > Basidiomycota > Agaricomycetes > Auriculariales > Exidiaceae > Exidia > Exidia glandulosa. The sequence goes on from KV425958.1 coordinate 47,887, forward strand.
CGACTGCATCGAATTCATGTAACCAGGGTTGAGGTCAGCCGCGTCAAGACATGTAGACAAGAGACTGCACTCGCCTTTATTCTCCAACGCTTCTTTCCACATCTTCACGTTCTCCGTCCGGAAATTCTTCTTCAGCCGCTTCAAGCGAGCCTCCACGTCCGCCTCAACGTTACCCGTGTGGCCCGGCTTTCTAAGCAAAGTTCAGTATGAGCCGCGGACGATAGCACACTACTGACCTCCGCCTGCGCGGTACATTTCGAATCCTGGTCTTTCCGTCCCCCGCACTCCTAGAGAAGCAGTCAATGTCGCTGCCGTCACGCAGCTATCGATCACCCACACTTCCTTCCCCACGCGGGGCTGCTTGCCGTAGTGCGGCGACCGAAACGCTGGCTTCTCGTCATCGACCTTACCCCCCCCGGCGTCTGAAGCCAACTTGTTGGCCAACAACAGGCCGTGGAAGTCATCAGAGAGGTCGTCGAGACTCAGCTCGAGTTGCCCTGGGAAGGCACCTTGTTCTGTCAGCACCCATCCAGCGCCCTGCGTGAACAAAAACCGACCGTTCTGGGGAGTACGAGTGTCGACGTCCATTCCAGCGACAGCAATTGCTACGCATCCATTCCTTGATCTCCCTGATCTCTTATATGCGCAACTCGCTGCGTGTCCTCCCGCTCCTCCGTCACTCACACATCACATAAAGCCAGGTCATGTTACGCAAGCTGCGGTTAATTTGTCACTCCCCATAACCTCATGCGTCGTGCATTCTCACGTCCCATGACCAGCGTATGCATGTCCACCGCGAGGAGGCCACGTTCCTTACGTCTCCGACATGAAGCTTTTGAACCACGGCTCCCTGCAAGCAACACGTCTAAGCACGTCAGCTTTCCGTAATTTTCATTTCCAGTCCACCCAGCTCGCAGTCGTCCCGTCCTCATCACAGTCGCCAGGCAGTCGCCAGGCATACATGACACGCACGCCTCGTCCTACACACGTCAACCCGTCTTCCGTTGCCGAGAGTGGCAAGGATAAACGGCGAACCCGTCACACTCAACACACCGTTCGACCCTCTATCCTAGATAGCCCCCGGAGTATCTATCTAGTGTAGATATTTCTGAGCAGAATGATACCCTTAACACAATAATAGCATGTAAATACGGTCCGCACTCGCTGGGGACCGGGATGATCTAAGTATAGCCTACTTCCGTTATCTCCGGAAACTCGAAAGAACAGAACACTCTGTACCCCGTCAATAGCGACCACTCCTGCCGTATGCACATGCTCAGGCACCTGTGAGGGCGTGCGCGAGAGCTGCAACGGACAGCTCGGCCGTTTTCCGAGGGACGGATGCATGTTCAATCTCCGATGCTCCTCGTCGTACCCGTATCGTGGGATTATTTGACCAGTCTCCCGTAATGGTAAGAGCTGTGTAGTACTTACACACGCTTAATTACATGTAAATGGAGTAGGGATTTGAGAGCGTAGAGACAGTCCAACTCAAGTGAGCAGAATCTCGGGTGTTGGGATAGAACGTACGTAGTCCAGTTATGTCGGTCGTTGAATGACTCCAGCGTGCATGCGAGCCCATGTACTGAGAAGCACACTACTATAGCAGCGTAAACATACTACAGGCTTTTCATATGTCCGTATATACAAAGTGGGACGAGCTGGAACTCGAATTACTGCGGGTATGAGCGTATGAATGCTTAGTTCGCCTGCGCAGAGTCTGACACCATAGACCAGGCAATAGTGTTCTCATTAGAGCTCTATTGGTAGCTGAGCTGTGGAGAATTGCATTTAGGAAGGACCAGAAGCCCGGTACGACGAGGAGGGTCGGAGATTGAACGCCACCCACCCGCTCGGAAAACGGCCGAGCTTTCCACTCCGCCTCCCCCGTCAGGGTCCGAGCGCGTACGAATACTCATATTACAAATGCGTAGCGTACAAGCGCAGTGGCCTATCTTTTTTTCTTCTTCCTGGGCGACGGAAGTACCGGAGGTAAGCTATATATACATCCGCCACTGTCTCCGGTGAGGGCGCGTGGTATTTTCATGCTATTATTGCGTCAAGGGTATCGTTCTGCTCAGAAATAAGTCTTGAACGCGGGACATCAGAACTTCCAGTTCGTGCTTGCCGTCGAGCACCGAGACCTGATTCTGAGCACCACAGGCAGTCCCCGTACCGAAGGTAGTAGATACCACTTCGCGCATCAATAGAGACATCTACTAGGTTGCCCAGCGCGATCCCAGGATTCCGTGGCCTCGGAGCCATGTCTAACGTGAGGGATTATGTCCCATCACGTCATCCCAGATGATCCTGGATAATCTTCCTTGATCCTGGCTGATCCTCACAGACAATTATCAAACTGCAGTAGTCCTGGAGCATCCCGCATGATCCTGGGCCAGGATCATGCCCAGGCGCTCACGACGGTGGGCAAAAGTCGCAAACTCCCTGCCAGGATCGCCAAGATCGCCGGATCCAAACCGGCCCGGAGCTCAAGCCGGAAGGGACTTTGCGTCTTTTCCTCTCGACCGCATCGTTATGACCACGCCGCCGTCGCTCCCGCACCCGCCATCGCCGCTCCAGATCACACCCCTGCAAGAGGTCCTCGGGCACCTGATCGCTGCCGCCCTGCGCGTCCAGGAGCCCGCCAGTGTGCGCCCGAGGCTTGCAGGAGCGCAAATCGACAACTTGCTCGCCGGATTCCGCGCCATCGCGCTCTCGCAGGGCAACCTCGACGCCAACATCACCGATTTACAGGCGGCCGAACTCGAGACCGCCCGTTTCCTCCTCGCCGCGCTCATCGGCGAGTACGGGTTGCTTCAAAGGCGGTGCAACAACCTGTCGTCGCTCGTTACGAGCATGGCGTCGGCGCTCGGCGTCCTGACCGACTTGGCCGACGCGTCGGGCAAAGGACCGTTGGCCCCAAATGTCGAGAAGCTGATTCAGGACATCGCGCTCTCGTGAGTTCTCGGGTTTCCCGCGCGCGTGCGTAGTTCGTGCAGCTAACGCCCGCACGTCATGTAGGACGTCTTAGTCCCTGTGCACGGACTGGACGCTGTGTTTTTTTTTTTTCTCGCTCTTTGTCTGTCTAGCGTGCTGGTGTGGTCAATCGTATATGTCGTCTCCGTTCCGCGACTAAGTCAGCCTATCCCCGCGTTACTTCTCGACGCAACAACGTATTCCGGCCGGCAGCGGGTGCGAAGACACACGGTCTGGAGGTGTTGAGACGGCTTGTGCCTAGTCCCTCTACGACTGTCTCAACGCACCCGAGGCTCGCGCAGGAGTACGAACACACACTTATTCACCGTGAACACATACAGTGAGAGATCCTGAATGCGCTTCGCATACTGTATTATGGAAACAACGGAACCACAAGTCCCCGCAGTACGACAAGTCCCACAGTACGAACTCGTCCTCCGTAAGTCCTAAACGTAACGACAAGGACGGTGTGTTAGTACAGTCAGCGCAGGTTGAACCACCAAGTGTGCGCACCTAATACGAGTCTCGGCTAGCCAGCGCGCACAAGCTCGCGGTAAATCTCGATGGCGCGCTTGTACGGTATCTCTCGATTGGCTGCGTAAATGGCTCTTATGACCAAGTTGAAAGTATTGGGTCGCCTCCTCTGAGGAGTAGAGTCAAGACTGTGGCACGCACAGTGCACTAGTACGACGTACTCGCTCGAAAAGCACGTTCAAGTTCGGATTGACAGCGACGACAGCCGTAGAGGCGCCGGTCTGCGGGTTGGGTGGAGCCTGCATGTGGACAGAGGAGAGGGAACGCAAAGACAAGACGCGCCGTCGCGCTACTTATAGAGTTCACGAGCAGACAGCCCAAAGCAAATGACGGATACAGAATAAACAAAGCTAGTAACATAGCAAAGGATTCGCAGGGTCCTTGTTTGATAAGGTCAAATCGGGAATGATTTACAGATCAATGATAGCCACCAACGGTTGATAATGAAAACATGACACCGAGTATATTGGAAAAACATAATCAACGGAATGAACGTCATACTGACACCACTGGCCCACGCTAAGGACCCAGACACCACCCTGAGCTGCCGTTACCGACCTCCTAGTGCGAATGCAGACATCCGGCGTGAGCCAATGATGTCAGTAACACGATCAACCGAAAAAGAAATAAAGAATACATGCGAGAATAGAATAGGCAGAACAGATACCAGCGGTCGTGCAGCCCTGCTTCCTGCAGGCGCGCCACTATATCAATCGGACATAGTCGACCCAGCCCGCAGGAAAGCAGTTAAGCCGTACCGCCAGTAACCGCCCGACCCACAACAAGACAAACAGCCATACACATAAAAGAGCTCTAACGCGACACCCGGGGATAACAGTGCAGCACACGGACACACCGCATCACGGCCACGGCCACGCTTCCCAGCAGCCACTTATACAACGAAGACCCACGCACCTTAACTGTACTTACAACTCGTACATCCTGAAGGACGTGTTAATATAAGTCAGACTCTGGCAAGAGCGACTGTACTCACGGCGCGGTTAGAGGTGGATGAAAGAAGCGCCGGTGATGAGACTCAGAGAAGACGTGAGCAACGAATGTATAAATCATATGGGCAGTGTACGTACCAGACCGACGAGAGTGGAGGACACCGCGCAGGACGAACGCAAGAGCATAGACAACGGTGACGGCGACGGCGAGAAGGGAGCGAGTCGAGGGATAGCGAAGGGAAGGGGGATGGGGCCACTTGGACGTCTGGAGGGCAGCCTTTTATAGCTGTTCGTGATGCAGTAAGTACCTGCCTCGTCAGCGTCAAGTGGAAGATCAAATCACGAGCCTGCCAAGATATCTCCCACGCGATCCTGGAAGATCCTGGGCGAACCTTGAGCAATCCTGCATGATCCTGGTTGCGCGACGATGATCCTGGCCAGGATCATCGTGCCGACCAGCACATCAATCTCCAGGGTTCCCACGCAATCCTGGATGATCTTGCCTGAATATTGCCGTCCTTGCCTGATCCTGGGTAGTTTCGCGCGATCCTCGTAAGACTTGAGCTTCGTTGCATGGCGGTGCTGCACAAAATATCATTCAACTAAGATCAACTGTGCCTCCTGCTCTGCCGTCACCGGCTCAGGCCCGTGCGTCGCAATGGGGAGTGCGCGCATATGCCGTACCATTTCCTGCCGCCAGGCCAGGCCTTCATATCCTTCTCGTTCTTCGCACTAGGCTGGTCGCCCTCGAAAAGGCTGACAATATCGGCGGCGACAAAGGGACCGCAATCGTACCAGTTGCGCTGACGGCGCCCACGCTACGGCGCCGATCAGTACTCGCCCAGACATGACACATCCCAAACCACAATGACGTACCTGCTCGCCGATCCACTGCCATTCCTTGGTCTTAACTGCGAACGGGAAGAACTCCTGGCAGAGGTCCAGCACGGCCAGCATCCTCATCTTGACTTCGATGTCGTAACGACCCTCTGCTGCGAAGCTCTCGTAGAATCTGAGCTGCTTTGAGCCCCAGTGAACCTCAACCAAAGTCCAATGTTGCGGAGCCGTGATGTGCGAGACGACAAGCCACTTCGTCGCAGTCTGCGCGTCGGGCACCTGTAGTCAACAATTAGTACAGAGTGTAAGTGTCGTGGAAACGCGCGCACCTTGCGGAGCTTCTTCAAGATCCAAGCCTTCTGCTTGACCGCGTTCCGTTCGTCGTGCGCCGCCACGCTGTTAATGTAGTCGCCTACGTCGACGAGGAACGTCGAATGAAGCACCCCGATCCTCGGATTCTTGACACGCGACCCACTGAGCCAGCCCGTTCGTCGTTCCATGCGTAAAAAGTCGTCGCCTGTGCACGAGATCTTCCCCACCGCCCGTGATGGCTCGATGAACGTCGTTCCCGCGTGGTCGTCAGAGTTTTTCCTCACGTTGCTATTCCTGGTACTTGTAGAGACATTCTTACGCTCGTCAACTCTTCAGTCTTATTCGTGCGGCACGATGGTATGCCAGCAATCTTTCAGGGGCATTGGACAGGCGGCTGTGTGACAGCGGCGATCATTCCGTATTGGGGTTTGGCAGGGTTTGGCTCCTCGTGCATATCAAATACCAGTGCCATCTTCGGACGTAGCAACCGTAGGCCGTGAGGATCAGAGAGCCGCGCAGAGCTCTGCGCGTAGTGGCTAATATTACCGATGCATGAGTCAACGCAACATGCGGGACCGGTGCAACGTGTACATACGTGGCACCGACGTGGCGCTGACGTG
>KV425958.1:55270-128755 GCA_001632375.1 Exidia glandulosa HHB12029
TAGCCCTCGCCTTGCTCGCCACCGTCTTTGTCGTCGGCGTCCTCGACGCGTACGGTCATGCGCCGGAGCAGGCGAACGACTTTCTCGCCTTCTTCGCAGACATTGTCGGCGCTGTCGCGGAGGTACAGCGCGCGGGGGCTGCGCCGGCTCAGTAAACCCGGTCCAATTCTCGCCTTTGCGGCGGCTTCGTCGCGGTGGTTTCTTCGTCGTTCCTCTGTTGGTGCTCACTGTACACTAGTTTAGTTTCCGTCGCATTGCCTCTCGCGTTGCCCCCGTGCCTCCGTTGTTTCAGTGTTGCTAGATGTATATTAGAGTGCTTTCTTGCTGCTCCCGTCGTCGTCGTGCTTGCTATCTCCGCTGTTCTGTTGCTCGTGTATACTACAATGTCCTTCCTTGCTACCTGGTGCTATCGAATGCTGCAACTGCTACTAGATCTTCGAACACACTCGTGTGAGGGTACTTTCCAACCGTCAAGGAGTATTCTCTAAGGAAAGAATCGCGTAAGTCTCCCATCCAAGCTGTAAGCGATACGGCGTCTGTTACCCACCTTTGACCTGTCGACATCGACACTTGACCCTGTCAATCGGAACTATGTAATGGCGCGAGTCGGTACAACACCGCACACACACACACACCTTCGATACCACGAACGCTGGATTCGCGAGGAAGTCTTCCCCTTGGACTTTGAAATCTCCCCCGTCATCTGCACTGGCACGGTCTCTGAGATTCTTTCACGATCGTGTGCAGCACACGAGTAGCTATTGTGAACCCCCGCTATAATAGAGCACGGATCTGTCCCCCTCCGCTGCATCTGTCTGTTTCTTTGTTCGCGCTCGCAGGTCCCACGCCTCGTTTCGCGTCGCTGGGCTAGTTCGGTAGTTGGGACCAATCCGTTGATCCAGATCTAATGCCTGCGTCCTTTTGGTACCTCCCTCTCCCAGTCTCATATCGTACAATGAACTGTCAGTCCACAATGTGCAATTCACCGTACGTTTTACGCCAGCCACGCCCCGTTTCGCGTCGCTGGGCTAGAACTTTCGCGCTAATAATGTTTTTCATGTCCACTCTTTCTCGCAGCGCGCTGCGCGGCTCGAGCTGAAAGCCTCGGCGCTCAGGTGCGTGTTGTGGCGTGCAAGCACAGGATGCCTCTGCGGCGAGCATTGCTAACTCCTTTTCATTTTCAGTTGAATATAAGGAGGACCGTCGGCGATTCCTGTGACAGGTAGGTAGGTAGATACACGACACATGGACCTATACAGATTCGTCGCGCTTCGGAAAGTAGGACCCGTTGTGACAAGACGCAACCCGGGAATCGGGCGATTCTCACGCACGCGGTTGGTCTGCAAACATGCTAAAACGCTGTCGGGCGGAGTGCAGACTAAGTTTCCTGGCTTGTGCTTGCTCTTCGCTGTCCTCGGCACAGTTCGTGCAGGCAGCGCGGAGCGATCCCCTTTCGTCGTTCTGCTCAGTTCGAGCCACGGCGCTGGAGGCGAAGCCCATTCGTGCACTGGTGGACGCGCAACCTCAAGCCAACTACCCTCGGTATCATGCCAACACCAACATCCCCGGCGGCACCAGAGCGTCGCCATACGGTGCAAGAACTCCAGATCGCCATACGCTTGCGCTGGTATGTCGACAGAGGCGTTTTGGAGGACGACCCGTGCGCACGCCTGGAGTTAAAACGCGAAATCGAAGTACGTACGGTCGAATAATCATACACGCGCGCGCAACGAATGCTGAAAAGGTGTCAGAAAGGCAAGTGGACGGGCCAGATATCACAAGAGGTCGACGACGCCGACATCATCGTTGTGGACGCGGCGACCGTCGACCCGTACTGGATCAAGCACGCCACGGCATACGTTATCACCTACGATTACTTCGTGGCCGCAAGGCGCATGTCCCTCTTCGGCAAGGACGGTATTCCTGCTCTCTCGGACTACTGTTTTTTGAAGTGCGTGTCATGACATGACCGCGGGCAGAACGCACACCTCACCTGGCTTCCTAGGCGTTACAAGCGCCCTGTAGAGCCAAACGCCAAGGTCTACGTCGACATCAGCGTCGGTGCCGGTGCCCCAGAGACCAGAAAGAAATTCGTCGCCTTATTGAAGGCGAGCCCGCTGCCTTTGACCAGCTTTACATCGCTGATCCCGCGTAGGCGCAGCCCTGGCGCTTCGAGATCACGAGCGAACATTTCGACGCAGAGGTCAACATTGTTGATCCAGCACTCGCCGATCTCACCGTCTATAAAAACGCGCCCGGCATCATCCTCGCGTGCGACTACTTCTACGCCGCGCAAAGGCTCAGGAGTTCTGGCAAGGTCATCAACGGTTGGGGTTGGCTCGACGCTACGTCCTTCGCTTTGTGAATACCCCTTCAGCATGCTGCAAGTATACACTAACGTTGACGCTCCGCTCTGTCCAGATTCGTCCCACGCGTCCCTGTGGTCGACGTTCGAACGTATGGACCCAGGTTCAAGCTGTCGGACGCCACACAAAGTGACACGCGCGCTGCCAGTCCATCGCATGGCACGAAAAGGATCCGCTCCTGCGACAAAGGTCCTGCCACACCCCACGGCCCCAGCGCGAAGCGGGCGAGGCGTGGCGAGCAACAGGTCCCAAGCACCCGAGCCGTAAATCCCTTACTCGACACCGAAGACGAAGAGGACATCGAGCCCCTCCCAGCGCCCGACGCGATCGTACGTGCGATCGCTAGAACTCGGCGAACCTCAGCCTGACCCTTAGCCTGCCAGCGACACGGTCCCGGCGAAGCGCACGGCGATACCGCACACCACCACCCACTCGTGCCTTTGCCCCCTGCACCCACTCACATAGACAAGGGCTTCGCGCACGAGAAGGTCCTCACTTGGATTCTTTCGTTCACTGCCTGGGTGAAGTGTTGCACCCCGTCGACGACCTTCACAAAGTCTATTGCTGAAACGTCTAGCCTCATGGCCCTTTTCGTTTGTCCTTTTCGATATTCCTGTGACGGTCCCACGTCTTACGCCGTCGCAGGACCTGCGATGGACTCCTACCTCGTTCGCCAATTTCGTCAAATACACGCAGAACAAGCCTGTGCACAAGGCCATCTTTCGCAAGGTTCAACTGGCGTACGACACGGCCGATCGTGCGGCGGACTACGCTCACGTCCTTGGACCGCAAAACGCTCGCGCGGCTGTGGAAAAGGCAGCCCGTCAATACAAGAACATGTATCCGACTGCCATACGCTCCAACCCCCGACGACACCTCCGTCCCTGCCCCAAGTTGAAGGACGGTACGGACACTGGTGTCGCTTCGCGGTACACAGCAGAAGGAAAGGAATGGCTGAAAGACGCCGTCCGCTTCTTTGTAGCAGGTGGTGCATTTCCGTCGGCAGCAGAACTCGCAGACTGCATCAGCTCGCGGTGGGAGACGCGGGCCTCGGCATTGGGCGCACCCGGGCGAGGCGCGCTCTTGTCTATGCTGACGAAGGAGAAGAAGACTTGGATCACGCCCGCGTACGATGACTATATACGAGGGCGGGTCACCGTTACGTCGGCTTCTGACGCCGCGAGCACCTCGGGCAGCCTCGAAATGTAATTATCGGTCATAGAAACCCTAAAAATATTCGTGAAGTGCAACACCTTGACCTGGCTCCTGTCCCGAGTCGTGCTTTGTTGTGCAGTTCTCGTTGTATAGTTACCATCTTTAGATCTAGTGGTCAACTATGTGGTACTGAACTATGTTGTACTGGTTGAGAGTGCACGCTAAAGTCTTCCTTCTCCCTTTCACGCCCGCGCCGGACGAATTTGGCTTGCGCAGTTTGTCCACTTCGCTGGCTTCCTCGTGTCACGGCTCTTCGACGACGTGCTGATAATCGACGACTAATCAGCTACGAGTCGCATATACTGCAGCGAGAAGAAAGCTCCCTGTGGTGGTCAAAGCGTCGATGAGTTAGACCAAGTCCAAATTCAAAGTCGCATAGTTGCCGGATGTAGAGTGAAATCTGAGCGTCGTTTCCTTCTCATGTCCTGTGCCAGCACTCTGCAACGTCGTTGAGCAGCGAAGCACCACTTTACTATAACATCCGAATGAATCGTGAGAGCAACATGCGTGCTTGGGGGACCAACCCAGATAGCCGGACGGGTTCGGCAGTGGAATGCAGTCGAATGCCCTTGTCGCCCCTCTCATCTCAATCGCCCACAGTGCGAACGGTCATACAGTTCACCGTCGCTCGCGCACCAGCCAATGTGTCGCCTATTCCTGACCTGTCTACTTACACAGCCAGGACAGCAGAGTGGGTGAGCACAGCATTCATTAGAGCTGGACGGCATACTGAACATCAATATTGCACAGGCCTGCAAGTCTTCTCGGACGACGGCTCCGTTACGACTACGATTTCGCGTGCTCGCTCCACTGTGACACGATCGAGCTGGGCCGCTTCCGGTAGCTGCAAGATTCGAAGGAGAAACGGATGGATCCCTCACGTCCGACGCGTCCGTTGTCACTGGGCCATCGCTACCGTTCGACGGCCACCTCTCCGCGCAAGGGTCTTCTGTTCTGTTGACCCCGCCGCGCTCTATGGGAACCCCGTGCCCTCAGAAATGGTTTATCCCATCACGCTGTCTTTCGGCACTGCTGAACTTTCCTCCTTCACAGGACGGAATTTTGCATTTTGGTCATTTCGACGCCGTGTAAGACGACGCGGTCTTCGAGGCCAACTACAGTGTCTACGACTCTGAGGACTCTGAGGACGACATCCCGCTTCACCAACATGTCATGTCACCGACTTCAACAACAGGTCCTGCTTTTGTGTCTGATCTGATTGTATTGACTTCAAACTTTTGCCATGTCGACAATATATTGACTATATCAATGGTCTCGAGTCAAATGAAGTACCGTATTGGCCACCCTGCCATGCGGCACGAACTGGAGTTGTCGTATGCGCGTCAGTGGTAGGGCAAAAGACAATGAGTGCCAGCGGCGGAAACCGGAAACAGGTAATCAGTAGATGAAGGGTACGTGTCACTGTCCCACATTCTCTATCTGAGTAGCGACGAGGTCCTCATTGCTCGAGTTCGCCCGTTGTACGCCAGGTGAGGGAGCACATAGAGGAGAACTTTATCGGGCAGCTCGTGAATTACTGTCTCTGCGCGGCGGCTCAGCCCGAGAGCGATGTCACGTTAAAATATTGCATTTGGGCTGTTCGGGTGAAAACACGACGCCAAAGACACGATTAGAAGCGGTAGAAGAGAAGAGACGAGGGCCTTTGCACTCTTTAGAGCATCACGCCCAGAACGCCATGTAAAAAGCCAGCCTAGACCTCCTACTCTACGGCACCATCAGCCCAGCCATATACCAATCCCGTTGTCAACGTACGGACCTTCTTAGGGCCTTCCTACTCGATTAGGACGGAAGGGACATTCAAAAGGAGGAGACTTTCCATCCACGACGGAAAGCTCGTCTTTCGCAGCTCCAAGCGCCGAAGATGGTGGCGAGTTTCGAGGAACTTTACAAATTCGCCAACCCCGCACCCACCCTCGAATGCAGACCCCGCGATGACGAGGGTTTGCAGTTGTCGAAGGGACGGGACGCTGGGGGCGAGAAGCCTCGGCCAGAAGGCGCGCGTGTCGCCCGGAGAGTGCAGATCGAGCCTCTCTATATGCGGGAAGTGCAGTAGGAGGAACAACACGTTGCGCCATAGGTCCGATTGTGAAACGGGGTGGTCGCACGAGAGGCGTAGAGTGCGCACAAGCGGAAGACTTGGCAGCCGGTAATGCTCAACTGGTACCTCCTCGTCGTCTTCGAACATGGACAGCTCAAGGGTCGTTAATACCGGGAACACTCCGGTCGGGAAGTGTGACAGCGAGGCGATGGACGTGAGATGAAGTGTTCGGAGGTGAGTGAAAGGGGACACCTTGGCAAGGTCGTCCAATGTAGAATTTTCGTCCTCCGTGATGAAATCTCTGAGATCCATGTGGGCGAGGAGGGGAGCATTGGCGCTCAACGAGATGATAGTCGCCGGTGTTGGGTCCGCGAGACTTAGCATGATGGCACGAAGGTTCTGGACGACGTCGGGACAGAAGTTGTGCAGTCCATACCAAACGAGCTTGAGCGACTGGAGATGAGGCGCGAAAGGTAGAAGAGAGAATGGCGCGGATGCGATGTCTTCGTACACAATTGAGAGACTGTGTAGTAGTGGAGTGGGGAGGACAAGAAATTTGATGATGGAATTATCGAATGCCCTGGCGTCGTCGCTGTTGGCTGCCGGCATGTCGCATTGTTGAATCTCTAATTCGCCCGCGTACGAAATAATGCGAGGTATAAGCTGCTCGAGTGTTGCCATCCGCTCGTAGTCGATGGAAAATGGCGCAGTAAGGCGGACGCGTAAACGACGCCCTCGCGAGCGTTCTAGGATTGTGTCGACATATTCGGCGGCACTCGCGAGCCCTCGTCCGCGATGGATATCGAGGTAGAGCATAGGCCAATGGCATGAAGAGCTGAGCATGATTTGTCTCCAGGTCCGGCAAATACTCGTGACGAAAAACGAGCGCTGCGCGCGGGGACCTTTCTGCTCGTCGACGTGCGACACAAAGAACAGAAGCACGCGGGACACCAACTCGACGGGCAGGCGCATACTGAACTGTGGAGAGCCGCTGTCATGGGCGTCGGAAAGTCCGTCGCCAGCGGTCTCGGTTGTGCGAGGAAACTGCTGCTCTAGGTCGTGGTGCGGTGCAGACATGGGCCGAAGTTCGAGATCCGATTGACCCGTGCGCAAATCTCGGACCGCGTCCCCGTGCACCTCCGCCCATCCCTGAATCACACTCATAGCTGCGTGATATTGTCTGTGAAATATTCACCATCACATGAAGACCGTGGTTCGAAACGTAGGTTGTCACGCTGGCTAATACCACTCATAGCAATAGAGGGTCACGAGTGTTTCGCCGTCGCCATTACGGGATGTCATAGTCGTGGCAACTTTCTGCTGCACCCCGTACCTCCACACACATAATTTCTACAGTTTCTACCTCGAGTTTCTACTGAGTTTCCATCAACTGTGGCTTTTCGCGTGGAAACGGGAGCGGAAACTCGCGAGCGGAAACTCCGGAAACTCGCCGGAAACGCCCAGACAGTTTCTACCTGGAAACTCGCGACCGGAAACTCGCCGGAAACTCGCCGACACAGTTTCCACCCGCAGTTTCTGCCGCAGCCGGTTCCCATCGAGTTTTCTGGGGATGTCACAGTTGGGTTCGGAAACTCGACACACATTTTCTATAGTTTCTGCCTCGAGTCTCTACCGACTTTCCATCAACTGTGACTTCCCCTAGTGACTTGGGATCAAAGTGGGTCTGGACACAAGCAAGGTATATTTCGGAAGACGGCACAGCTCCCTACAACGAGCGTGCAATGCGACGCGCTTTCAGCTTCTGTTGTACGAGTCCGCCGAGTCGTTCAGGAAGACGGAAGTGAACTCCACATCGATGGCCTCGTACGGAGTGCTTGACCACGTGTTATGATAAACCTCCAGCGTAGTGGCGCAGGTCGCAACTTTCATCGACTCGGTCTTGGCCTCCGTCTTGAAATGAACCTGCGACACCAGAGGTCAGCCGCTGCGTCATCGGTGGTGGAAGTCATAACATGAGGTACGGACTTTGATGACCGTAGACGATGTCGGGGCAGTCAGAGTCGTGCAGTACTTGAGGAAACTCGTAGCACGCTTCACCGACACGCTGGACTCGGGATCTGTTCCAAGTCCGAGCCACTTGTAGAGGGCGAAAAGAAACGAAACCTCCTCTCGAGGAGCAGCCTGGAGGCTCTCCTTGTTTGGGCGGTCGTGAGGGAAGCCGGTCGAGAAGGCGACGCGGATGCGGTCCCACACGTCGACAGCAGACTTGATGGGCGAACCCCACTGTGCCTTGATCATCGCGAGCATGTCCTCCTTATGGAGGAAGTTGACGTCAAGCGGATTGATGACGTGGAAGTGGGTCCGGAAGATCGAGTAACCAGCTGGGTCCACCAAACGCGGCTGTTCGGCCTGCGGGCTATCTTCCGTCGGCCGAGCGGGATCTATGCCCAGCAAATGCGTGGCGATGAAGGCGGCGTGCAAGAGCTTCTGTACATATTCCGATTGGCGGATGACTATCTCACGCTGAATCGGGGCAGAGGAATCAGTTTTAGCTCGCAAACGTGTAAAGACGAAAAGCGAACGACGTACGGTCATTTCGAGTCTTGCTTGCAGCTTCGTCTTTGACATATCACCCGGGTCGAGCCATCCCTTCACATCCTGCAGACCCTCTTGCACAACCGATACGCCGTCGAAATCGTCTAGGGATTCGATGGTGTCCGCCGCAGTATAGAGTAGCGCGACAAACCCGACCGGCGAAAGGGATTCCGGGAAGAGCCCATGATGATAGAAGGCCATAGAGGCGATGAGGGCGAAGTCCGCAACGTTCTGCGTGTAGGCCGCATAAACGAGAGGAGGCGGGCGGAGAACCTTGCCGCCCGTGCAGCCCTCCCACCAAGGCGGTCTGGTAAGAATCTCCATCGCCGCTTGGAGAACTTCTATCGCGGGGCCCGGACCGACGCCTTTTCCACTGCAAAAAGCATTAGAGACGTGCCTGACACGCACGCGACGCGACGTACACTTCAAAAAAAGTCAGGTCGTTGTAAACGGCGACCGGACGGTTGGTGCAATTGAACTTGATGCTGCTGGCTGCGGAAGGCTCAATGCCCTGGAAGGGACCTTGAACAACCAGGTCGCTGAGACGGACAAAGTCGAGGGGGGCGAGGGAGGTCTCCGTCGCAGAGTTGATGGCTCGAGCAGCACGACAGAGAAGTTCCGCAGCGCATGAGACTGTAGGCGCTGCGAGCTTGAAGTAGATCGAGCCGTCCGAAAACGTGTACAACTGTTGATGGCCCTCCCGGCCCCATCGCGCCGTCTCTCGACCGACTTCGTCTTTAACGGCTGTCTTCCACTGGTACCAGGCATGCCCTCTCCCGGAGGTTGTGGTCCTGGTGATGAACGAGCGAGCCAGAGCAAGGATCTCTTCTGAATAGCCTGGCGTCCCCCCGACCGCGAGATCGTCATCGTCGTCTTGGGTAAGATCGATAGTTTCCTGCCCTCTGCCGAGATTAACAGCACGACTCGGGCGATCCGTTGCTTCGGTGCGGGCAGTAGTCGTGGGAGCAGGCGCAGCGGGAAGGGCGCTGGCAGCTGGGCGTGACGACGGTAGTCGCCTGAAGTCAATAACCCGATCGGAGGCTTGGAAGTCGTAGGGGTCGAATACGAACGCCGTCCTGCTGGGTGGATCGGCAGGTGGTGCGGTCGTCATTGAAGTCGTACGCGAGAGAGCCGTTGCTTCAGATCGACTGCCCGTGACCGTAGCATGGGGCCTGTGCAGGGCGTCGGCAGCTCGGCGCGACGACTGTCGCCCCCTGTACACAATGACGTCTTCGTCCCGGAGGTCGTAGGGATCGAATCCGATTGACGCGCTGGCGCTGCTGCTTGAAGGGGTGGGTTGTCGCAGATTGAACGCGGCCGAAGGAGACGTTATGGACGTAGTCGATCTTGCCGTACCAGCTGCCACAGTCACGGGAATTGAACGCCGGGACGGTGCTTCCTCGAAGTGCATCCTGCTCTCGTCGCGGTCAAAGCGAGTGATGGAAGCAGTGCTACCAGAAACTGACACTGATGACGGGCGCTGCAGTCGCCGACATAGACGCAATCCCGCGTGAGAGATCATCTGAAGAAAAGGGGCTGCCACTCACACTTGGGTCGAGCGATGACTCAAGCTCTAAACTGTCAACTGGAGAGAAATCCGTGGCCTGTGGCGATGATATGAGCAGTGGGACTAAGAGGCAGCGGACTTGCTCACCGGCTCAGAATCATCGAAAGGAGAGTCATCGGTACGGCGCCTTCGTGAGAAGGGAAGGCTTGGAGACGGAGGAGTATGGTGACGCCGAGCAACAGACCAGCCTGCCGACGCTGCGGGAGATGGGGTCCGGAGTTCCCGGGCGGGGTGCTGAGGTGGCGTCAGCGCCCCGAACCCAAGTTTGCGAGAGTTACTCACAGTCGGATAGCACGTTTTCAGGCAGTCTACGGGAGGGTCTTCTTCGGCCAACTTTCGGATGAAAGGCAGAAGAACTCGGAGTGGGAAGCAAGGGTGGGTGTTATCAGGTACAACGATAGTCCCAGCTCCCGCGTCCCCCCAATCAATGCGGTTCTTGAGTGGGCTTTTTATTGGCTTCGAAAGCGGCGCTGTTGTTTGTAGGCGTCAGTTCGCCTCTTTGGCCAAGAAAGCGCGTGGAAGAACCTACCGATGAACATGTACGGAAAACCGGCCGCCTTGGCCGAGTCGTACCGCAAAGGGTTCGATGGTTTAGTGGTGACGATGGCCTTAGCCTTTTGGAGCGGCTTGTACGCATATTGGTAGTGCTGGAGACTTCCCTCGAAAGTTTCGAACACGCCGCGCCCGCTGCTCCGGGTCGAGAAGCGAACGAAGCGGAAAGGCAAGTCTTCTGGCTTGATGCCATGCAAGGGAGGGGCAGTTGGACGATCGACATCGAGCTCGGATGTTGCCGCGGCAGAGTGGAAGGCGTGGGCTAAGGCGGAGAGAAAGTCTTCGGATGTACCCTTGTCATCGATA
This sequence comes from Exidia glandulosa HHB12029, assembly GCA_001632375.1. Lineage (NCBI taxonomy): Eukaryota > Fungi > Basidiomycota > Agaricomycetes > Auriculariales > Exidiaceae > Exidia > Exidia glandulosa. The sequence goes on from KV425958.1 coordinate 65,892, forward strand.
TTGAAGCTGAACTCCAGGCCGAATTGATGGAGCCGGCTGAGAAGGTTGACGAAAGACTGTGGTGGATAGGGTCGAGCTGTACTCCGTAACGGCGTCGGATCGACGTCCAGATCACTGAGGTGGAACTCGCCGTCGCCGTCGCAGTCCTGGTTTGAGCATAATGAGTAGTGGCAACAAACGAGGCGGGGAGGGCGCATCGAATCGTACCGGAAGCGGTATGATATACACGTATATGGATGTGAGTGGGGGTGCAACAGTTCGCTGGTTGTTTTTCGACTTTGAGGCTCGGGTATTGGCTGCAGGCGGAGGAGCGGGTGGGCCGGACGGCAAGAATGACGAAGTGCGGAAGGTATCGAGTTGCGCGGCGTGAGGTCGCTGGCGGACGGAAGGCGGTTGAGCATGCTGGTTGAAGTAGTCGCTGGCGGCGTTTTGCGCGTGCCGATTCTGAAGACTGAGGTTCCGGCTGTTGAGGACTTGTCGGTTTGCTGCCAGTGGGTGGGATGACGAAGCAGAGGACGACGGCGGGAGCAACATGGACGTGTGCGTGCTGCTCTGGATATGAAACGGAGTGATGCGAGGTGCAGATGAGGCTCTGATGTTCTGTGTCGCCGGAGCCCGATTTCTACAAAGAAATCTAGTCAGCCTGTTGTCCGTGAGCGGTGCAGCAGTGGACTGACGGCTGCGTTGAATCCTCTGTATGCTCCGAATAACGGCGGCCGCACCGCCGGCAGAGCTGATCGTCAGATGTGAGGGGTGCGGGCGCGGACGCCTGAGAACGATATATGGAGGGATGAGTAAGAAGGAAGGTTGCTGGTCGCCGGCACGCACGTTGTCGAACCCGTTACAGACCCCATCCGGCGTACCACGCATCCAGTATGGCACTGACTGCCCGTACTGTTGAGGCATCTGATAGCAGGCCGCGGGGACAGTCTGATGAGCAAGGAATGCATAGATGGATGACCGTTCTCCGCACCACGCGAGTCTTGGGCCCAGCGCGAATAAAGCTCGGCCGCCGGGACACAAAGGACGACAGAGGGCGGATGGTACAAGATGGGCCAAATACAAGCCAAATAAATGAGAGGGGGAGACAGGCACGCTGAGTCGCTGCAGCACGTGCGCAAGTTCGTCGCAATTTGATCATTCCGCGTCATCACGAGGAACGTGAATCATCTGCCTCACACTATCCTATCGTATCCTATCCAGGTCTCACGCAGTGTCGGGCACTACGAACTTGTCTCTATGACGGAAAACTTACGCGAAGTCGAGTGGAAATGCTGCGTGGAGTTGGGCTCCGTAGCCAGATGGGATCTCGGCCCCGTCAGTGGAGATTCACTCAGATTGCTGCGTGATCCGGATCAACGGATTGGTCCCAACTGACTGGGAGACAGAATGAGAGATAGGTAAGTGAGTTCACGGCCAACTTCACGTTGTCCGTACACCGTAAGGAGGCATTACGCTTGACGTGCCGTGGCCGTGCAGGCTGGAGCACACGTCGTCCGGCGGCGTACCAACCTCCGAGTACGCAGAGGAAGAGCCTGAGGAGAGCGAGAGCGGGTCCGGGAAAGGGAATCCGCGTAAGCGTCAGGCTGCGACGCACTGAGCGCTTGGCATCAACATTATCACTGAGAAGAGCAAGGCGATTCTCGTCACCTTCCGCAACGTCCAGAATATAAACGCGGAGACCGTCATCCCCAAAGTATGTCGAGGTCGAATGTTGGAGACGGCGATTGGCTTCGATCGGTGTGGGACTTGTATATACTCCATGTCCAGCGCGCGAGGGATGGCTGTGGAAAGCAAAGTAGAACACAGGGTTCTAGCTGTCTCCTGCATTGCGGAGCGAGGGCAATATGAGAGGAACGCCCCACTTGTAAGACACTGTATTAGACCTAACCGGAGCGTGCGCAACGTGAGTGGAGATTGCTGCGTTGATGCCACCCCCAATATGGGGTGGCGACCAGCCCGTTGATGCGGAAGTAACTAGTGCTCGAGTCTCGCACAAGAGCTCAACTCGAGGGGGCGCGCAGCAAGAGGAGAGAGGACCGGAGCGCAATCGATGCTATTTGAGGGGGTACTAACTCTTTCAGTCATTTAGCTCTGAAAGCATGATTGGCACAGCGTCGTTGTATTGGGGAAGGCGACGGGCGACATAGAACGGAAGCAAAAGGGAACGAACAGATGGTGGATCTACGACTGCTCCTGACGCGGAAGGGGGAAGCATTACGCGCCGCCTCCACCGATCTCCCAATCGGTAAGAAGGTAAAGTGCAGTGCACCACCAGATCTTCCGAGCATGCATGTCTAGGGCTTGTGTGTCCACACCGACATCCGCCAGCAGCTGCGCGTTCAATGCGTCGACGCCCTCGTGAGAAAGCGGGCATCTCGGGGGGAGGACATCGACTCTCGAGAACCGTGTAGGTCGATGGGGACCGAAATGTATAGGTCCTTCGTCGACTCCTTCGTTGTTGAGGATGTTGGAACGCAGTATGTGCTGGTCCTCGAGCGCCGCCCAGTCTATGCCGTATTCGTCTAGATGTTCCGGGTCGACGTCGTCTTCTTCTGGATGTACAGGAGCGATATCGTACCCGCGGGGCCCGTTCGATATCATTCCGTAAATGAACATGTCGCGAGGGCACTCTGCAGTTCGCGTAGAGATCAGCCTGCGGTCGGGGGCGATGTCCATGGGGTGCAAGTTCCATGCGTCGGCCCACTGCGACAGCTCCTGATTTATGACAGGGAGGTAGAGGTGGTGGAGGAGCCACAGGTGGCTGGGTAGGCGCGGGTCGAGACCTTGCTCCCATTCCAACGCACAGAAGAATGAGTACCACTTGTCCACAACGCCGCGTACGACGTCTACCCAGAGCCTTTCGATGCGGATGTTATCCACGCTCCTGGGAACGAGAGATTCGAGTAGATGAGCGGACAATGTGGAGCAATGCAACTTGCTCGACGTACCGGCCCCATATGTACGACTGGCTATCTCGGAGCTGAGCCATTCGCTCCGCCACGGCGAGGTTCTCTACACCACAGTCTCCGCGCACTCGTCTAGGAACGCAGCCAAGGCGTTGGCACGAATCGTCGAACAGCTCCAGAACAGTCGACGCCCGGTTGTTGTCGCTCGCTCTTATGCCGGTGACAAAACGCGAATAACCGTCTATAAAGGCGTGTATGACGATTTTCCACCTAATGAGGCCTTGGAGAGTGTGAGCAACGCTGAAAAAAAAAAGACGAAACGGACGCCGCACCATGTTGGCCGTCATGATGCCACAGTGAGTTGGGTCCTGCGACGCGATACACGCGACGTTGAACGTGGCGGCGAAACGGACGGCTGCGACCCGTGACGCGACGGATGGATTCTCGGATTTCTTTTTGCGTAGGATATAAGCCGACGTCGCGTAGTTCGCCGGTTACGAGACGACGCCCGAAGGAGGGGAAAACGACGAGAATGTTGGCGACGGCGGCGTCCAACTCCTCTGGCGACGTCTGGCGAAGACGAACGGTGCGTCGACATGCTGGGTTGCGGGTGGTCAAGCGCTGGGCGCGTCTGGGGACCCCAACTTGATCTAGAAACACGGGCTGCGACTTTTCAGCCAGACCGTGCTCTAGCAACCGTCGGCGGATGGTTCTGGGGTGGCAACCGAAATTTTCGGCGAGCGACGTCTGGGAGCGACGAGTGATGGAATCTTGCAAGAGATTTCGGTCGATGCTAATTCGCGGACGTCCCGCAGAGGCCGTAGCCTGAGGCTCCCCCGGGTTGTGGAAGGATACAGCGGGGTCTGCGACGTCCCGCGCACGAGGAGGAGGGTGATCGATGTACTGGAGCATGCTTTGCAAGTTGGACCGCAGAGTCTCCTGCTCCAGGCGATCGTGCAATGCCCAGTCACTCTGATGGAAATGACGCGTGAGAGTAGGAAAGCGAGGGAGCGAGGACATTACCTGGGCAGCGACGGCCATAAAGTCCACCACACGGGCCCGCACTGCGGCCATGCCACCAGGGAGGCGTTCTGTACGAAGAGGGATGTTGACAGCTCTCGAGACATCTTCTCTCAGAGTAGCGTAATGCGAGCGTAGCTCGTCCGCGGACATTGTACGGTGAGACATGGTGAGAGTTGCGGCGCACGGAGAATGAAAATGGGAAAAGACGCGCAGTCCGGCCTTCAAGTGCGGCAGAAGAGTCCGAGTCGGTGGCGACAAGATCAAGTCACAGCGCAGGATAGAGGATCATAGGGCTAATATCGCGAGTTCGGCAAACATGTACGAGAGATAAGAAGTTTGCCGGGACACGCGTTGTCCTGGTTTCTGGAAACCCCTTGTGCTTCCGCCGGGGAAGCACCAAGGTCGTTCGTTTGCTACAGAATCAGGTCGAAGGAGTCCTCAACTGCTCGCTCTGCTCGACCGCGACGACGAGCAGTCCACTCACTAGGAGGCACAGATGGCTCTGTTCCGGCGTCGTCGCGGTCCTCCCTGACCGGGGGAGTCCTGGTCGGAAAGTGTCTTGTGCGCGTCTCTCGGCAGCGAGAATAAGGGCCGCGTGGAGCTGTGATCCCCCTGTACATACTTGAGGCATGGAAGCCAAGTGCTGCTCGTCGCGTGCTCGTCGTCGTGTGTCTGAACGGGTTCTTCCGAAAACTCCTTTGCTTTGCGCATGACTCCCGAGGAGATAATCGATGTCGAACAAAGCATTATTAAGCGCGAAGCGGTGCGCTGCAAGTTGCACCGTCTACCGTACGGCTGGGCTGACAGCGAGGAGCTTTTTCTGCGCAGATTTCGTGCGCTTCTGTTGCCCACTTCGATGGCGAGGACGATCTGGATCCTCATACCCGTCAAGGACGACGACCCGTGTCCCTCTACACGTTCTTTAGACCTGCATCTCTGGATTCCTGAGCACATTTGCGTCGGCACTGTCGAGTTGGAGCCGAATGGCTGCAGTGTCTCCATCTTCGCCGATGCCGCGTTCTCTGCCAGCCCGCTCAATCAATGCATCGAAGCGCTGACGCTCGGGGCTGCGGCCCTGAGTGGAGACTTTATAATCGTGAAGCACCTGACAGAACCTCGCGAAGTCGTCGACATGAGCAACGGCGACGAGCAACCCGCTACCGATGCGCTTCTTCGGTGAGCCTGACCGCTATCTGCGCGTCGCGTCTCTGATTACGTATTAAAGCTTCCTCGAATCGCTCGTCGTGAATGCCGCACATGTATAATTTGTCATTTCTTCGGGCGCCGAACAACAGACCTTTCTCGCGACCGTCCCGGGCAAGTCGGATGTCGCCTCAGACGTGCTCGGCGCATACTTAACCACAGCGCTAGGCACATGTTCATCGCGTTCGTGGCGCTGCGTGGATCGGGTTGTAGGTCATCGCGCCGCCCCAGTTGTTGGCTAGAATTATTCGTGTAGTAGCCTCGCAGAATCTCTGAGGACGTGCTGTAAACGGAGACTGATAACAATTCGCATGAGGATGATATTGGTATCTTTCTGCCCCTCTTTCAAATGCCCACCCGAGCTCGGCCGTGTCGGAAAGGTTCAAACCCCGCCGGGCGACCATGTCCTGGTCGTAGCACAGCTAATACCGGGGAATAAATAAACGCGGTCTATATAGTGCGGAAGATTCGGTACGGCATCCCGTATCCTGCGCTTACACCATTACCCTGCTACGACTCAACTATCCTTCCGGAGCTTCTGATAATAAGTCACTACTGCTCGTCCTGGCCGCGGTCTGGGTCGCTCATGCGGAGCACCTTGACGGACGGGAGTAGTTTGACGCCGTTCAGCGCTTGCGGGCTGATGAGGATATACTGCTTGCGATGCGCCTCGTTCGCAGCCTCCATCTAAGAAACAAATCATCAGGACGGGAGATCGCCACGGAAAGCAATTGAGATGCCACGTACGATCATGCGCATCGTGACCTTTCGGTTAACCGCGTCCATGAAGACGTCAAACTCATCTAGGAAATCAGGCGTGAGCGATGACCGGACGCTGTCCTGGACCAACGTGGAACTGACCGAGACATCGGACAGGGCAACCGATGCAGTCCCACAGCGACAGCAGAAAGCAAATCGTAGAGAAAGACTTTTCCCCGCCGCTCAGGGCCTTGGTATCCTTCATCGACGTACTGGCCTGATCCTCGGTTCGAACCTACAAAGCGGCCGAGTTAGCTTCGAGGATATTTGCGAGCAAGGAAAATCTACCTCGAGCGTGAGTTCGCGCTTCGAATGTTTCAAAGACACCTTGCCATAGTAGGCCCGACAGGACAAGTGATACGAGAACTGCATCTTACAACGCAGACTCATGTACATTCGGAACATGCACCACTTGTCGCGTCGTTCGTCCAGAGCAGCTTCTGCAGCCTGAAGGATGAAGCATTGGGCTCAGAAAGCGGGTCTGAGAAAGATGTATGCGCACCTCTAGGAGCTTGTTCAGGTCCTTGTAGAACTTCTTGACGCGCTTGTACTCGGCCTCAGCGTCGCTAAGCTCCCGGCTGATCTCCTCGAGGCTAGCACGTTGCCTGAGTAGAAGGCAAAGTTCCAATAAGTTATACCTGTGGGTGGCAGTCTACAGACGGAAGAGACGTACTCTTTCTGATGTTGCGCCAAGGTGTTGACCAGACTTTGCATCCTCGCCTCGATCGCGCGAACGCTCCGAGGATTCTCTATTCGTGGAGAGATTTCCTGGGCCTTCTCGGTCCAGGTCTACACCACATAGTCAGCACGACAGGAATGAGTTGATAGATACTACACGCATACAGCAAGTTCTTCGTCACGTAGTTGGACTGCGTCGAGAAGCGTGTTGACCGCCTCTTGCGCTTCTTCGCGCTTGTCTTCCCACGCAGCGACATGTTTCTCGGCCTTCATGAAGGCCTCTGTCGCCGTGAGGACACTTTCCTACAAAACAAGTCCGGTCCGTCGGCACTCCGCGTCATTCCGATCGCATGGCTGCTTACTTTGATATCAGTGCGCTCCGCATCTTGTATCTCGAGTTCTTGTTGAATCTCGCCTATCCGAGCAGCGAGTGGACGGAGTTCCGCTCGCTTCTCGCCTACTCGTTGCACGAGATCCGTGAACTGCTGCAAAACGGACGCTTTGCGAGCTTCCTCCTCCTGTACGATTTCCGTGAGTGACTATCCGTGCGGGGAGAGGGCGAACCCTGACAGCCTTGGCCTGCTCGAAACCAGCAACAGTCACAGGCGCCAGCAGCGCGTGCTGGTCTACACGTGCACGGAGTTGACTCTGAAGCCGATTCTGCGCTCGCTTTGCCTCTCGTTGGGTTTGCTGCGACGGCAGATGTATTAGAGACGACGGGCGGAGTGGAAGGTCGTACTTGTAAGCGCTGAAGGTGTCGGGGAGCATCTGATAGAAGCGACTCGGCATCCTTGACGGCGTTCGCGGCATTTGTATACTGCTTCTCGACCAACACGCGTTCCTCCTTCATACGCCTGCGATGATGTATAAAGATCAGCACGTCATTAGTGTATTGGGCCTCACCGTATCTCGCCAGGCAAGTCATTCCCAGCGAAGAGCGTTCGTCGAGGGTCGTTCTTGGGCACAATGGGCACCGTTTGTGTGTACCGACCACCGTCTCTGTACGACCGGTCGTTTCAGCAACGAGAGCATCGAACAATATTGAAGGGAGGGAGGCAGGGAGAATGCACTTACGCCCACGACCGCACAGACAGCATGTCATCCGCCGCGATTGCAAAGCTAAGCCCAGATTTGGTGAGAAGCGTCTCAGCTTCCACGCGTGTTCTTGCGAGTCCTGTACGCTCGATACCGTGCGAGTTGATGAAAACCCGCAACGCCCAAGCATTAGAAATCTAGGAACGGTGATCAAAGGTTATACGATGGACGCTCAAGTCGCTAACGTACGTTGAGAACGCGCAGGATCGTGAGCACATCTTCTGCAGGCTCGCCGCCTGAATAGTCGAAAATGTCGATGGGCGCGATGATGATCGACGTGCGAGAACTGCGATTTGCCTCAGTAGATGATGCACGTCAGAATGTTGCGGAGATGGGACTCACTTGCCAGTCTTGTTCAGAATCGCCTTGAGCTTCGCCCGGTCGCGCGCGTCGCTCACAGCGAACGACATCATCGTGTTGCCCAGCATAGACTTCAGCGGCGGCGCCCACCGCTTGTCCTTCAAATCGACGAAAAGTCCGAGCGGGCCTATAGGCGCGGACTTGCCGGCCCACTTCTCGTCACGAATAGCCTGGATGACGCTCTTGATGTTCGACCCGTACGCAGCGAGACCGTTAAGCTGCTGCGCCTGACAGCGCGCGACGCCCTCGTCGAGTTCCTTGAGCTGCACACGCCACTTTCGGGCATCCCCCTGCGACTCTTGCAACCGCGTCTCGGCCTCGTCCATGGACGCTTTGTAGTCCTCAAGCGCCGCCCGCGCCTCATCGAGGTGATCATCCGCGGCGGACAGCTCGGCCTTGCACGCGTTGATGAGGGCTTGACTTGCAGACAGCGTGGCCTGCGACTCGGCCTGCAGCTTGCGCGCGTCGGCGTCGATCTTTCCCTGCAGGTCCGCAATACGGTTGTTGTGGCTCGTCAGGTCAGCGTTCATGTGGTTTTGCTCGGTCTGTCGGAGGCGGTCAACCACGTGTGCGCTGCAGGAATGAACGGTCGACGCGCCTTGTACTCCTGGATCTCGCGGGTGATACGCTTGGCCTCGTCGTTCAATCGGACCTTTTCCTCTTCAAGCGCAGCTCGCTCCTCCTGGTCAGGCAGGTCGGATTCAGCAGCGCGTACAGCAGCTTCGGCAAGGTTGTGTCGCAGCTGTGGTGGGAATCAGCACCGCCGAGTAACCTGGTCGCAGTATGCGCACTAACTCGCAATCGCTCAAGCTTGTGGTCCACCCGTCGCAAATGCGCCTGGGCGTTGCTCAGCTTCTGGTTGATCTCGTTCAACTCCGTCTGCTTTGCGGCGACGTGCGCCCACGCGAGTTCCGCGCCAAGCTGCTCCTTCTTGCCCTCCATATCGCGCGCGCGCTCGGCCTGCGCATACCGTGCGTTCGCCGCGTCTCGCTTCTGCTCCAAGTCCGCGAGCGTCTCCCTGCCGCCCTCGGCAAACCGCTGCGCCTGCGCAATTTTCTCGTCGATAAGCTCGTACTCGTGCGCGAGCTGCGTCAGGAGCGTGGCCTTCATGAAGAATTCGTACTTGTGGCGGGGATGCGACGACGATAGAAACTGACGCGCGGCGTCTGCATGAAACAGTTCAGCTTGCTGTGCTGATGACGCGCAAGGAACTACGGACCTTGCGTGAGGACGGTGAGCGGGTTGTCTACTTGAATGTTCAGGTGGTCGCACATGGCCGTCATGTCGGCTCGTTTGCGCGACACGACCTTGCCGTTCGAGTCCTGTAGCTTGTACGTCGACGCACCCTGAGCGAGGATGGTACGGGTCACGTTGATCGTTTCGCCAAAGACTTCCGGTCTGAACGCGTCTTCCCCGCGATTTCGTATCCCAACCGTGACTTCCGCGGCGCTGCAAACTGTCAGAGGCATTCCATGATTCATGCGGGATCGTACCTTTGGCCTTCGCGTATAAAGGACTTGAGGCCAGAACCGCGGCCTGTCCAGGTTGCTTTGCCGCCAAGCGCGATAGTGAGCCCAGACAACACAGCACTCTTTCCACCTACGACGAGTCAGCAAAATGTCAAAGAGGAGAGCACCAGGTAGTGCACTGGATACAGAGGGAAAAGATCGCTGCGATCACTGCGCATGGCGGCGATGCACAGGCAAAGGTTGGAGCGAAAGGAAAAAGGGCGTCGCGAACTGGATATGGCGCCTTATGCGTGAGGAGCTCGTGCAATGCGAAGGGGCAACATCCGGGCGAGAGCTCGATGGCGATAGGAAACGTTCCATGCGAAGTAAATGAATTGCGACCGTCGTGCAGTGGCAGGCTAAGTCCCACAGGACAATATTCGAACGGCATGATGGATGAAGGATGTAGAGTTGAAGAATGTGAACTCACTTCCGTTGTGACCTAAGTTCGGAGTGAGTTGAAGCCACCCCGATGCGATGCCACGCACCGATTATGAAGTTAGTCTGCGGCCCAAAGTCGAGTTTGAGATGGCCATGACACATGAACTGCTTGAGCTCCAGATACTCTATAACGCCGCCGTCTGCAACAGCCTGTACCAGACGCGTGAGCCGGATTCGCCCCCACCCGAACCTCGCGCCGCGCACCCCCGCCGAACCGTTGAGCCTGCGCTGTTCTATGCGACCCTGCATGCGCTCAAACTCTCTGCGCTCGAAATCTTCCTCCTCAAGATCGAGCTCCTCTGGTGTGAGCTCCCACATGCGTTTGCTGGACTGTGAGCGGGCCGGCGTCGAGACCTTCGGGGTCTTGTGCGTCTTGCCATTGCGTGCGTTGCGGCCATTATCGTCGTTGGCGACGCGCACGCATTTGCTGGGCAGTCTCTCCGCGTTGCTGGCGTCGGACGCGTCCTCGACCGGTCGGGGTCGCTTTGCCATCTGGTCAAGCAACAGTTATGGGATTCCAACTCCGGGACGGGCAGTTCGGAAAAGAACGACTTGAATTGCCAGGAAATTCAAGTCTATGCCCGATTTGGAGACTGATCCTGGAAGTTCAGGCCATGGGAGTAACAACAGAGTGGAGTAGGTATAGCCACTACGGAAATGTTTGTCGTACAGATAGCTCTCCGTATTGGCAATGTGAGTCATCCTATTCTCCTTTCTGACGACGCTCTCCCAAATGTTTCCCTCTCAGTCCGGTGGGCGCTCTGTTGAAGGGCTTTGAAAATGCCTCTCAATCGTTCCAGACTGGTTGTGGATTTTTTGGAGAGCACTTTTCCACCTTCCCCCGTCGCATCCTTGGCCCATATCAATATGCCATGACTTGGACGCTTAGTCTTTGCCCAAGTGCCCAACCTTAGTCATGTCGCAATGACCTTGGTGTTCCGGGGAGGGAAACCGTGACAACGGGTTTCCGATCGGAAACCAGCGCGAACCCCTCATTCTACCCTGCTAATCGACGGTGCTGGGTCCTAGCTGTTCTCAGTCTCCCTTTGCAGCACGTCCTCAGAGATTCTGGGGTCGAACAACTTTGACACGGAGGAATAAATATACCATTTACGTTTAGTGAACACAAGGAGGTCGAACAATGTAGGGCGACGAAGTTAAATAAATACAAAGAGAGAGTTTCGTGGTGAAGAACTGTTGGTCGCCCTCCGCGCGCGGGAGGGCCGACGGCTGGACATAGGAAGGCGTACTACATACGAGCTTGCAGTTCCATAGGCTAATCAACATGCTCGCCCTCGTCGTCGGAGACGGCGACACCGCAGGCCTTCTTGGCTTGTCGAATCAATTCTGTCCACTCATCCTTTTTGAGCTGTGGGCTTTTGCCTTCGAGGCTGGCGAGTGCTTTAGGGTTGAATTGGGCGATAGTGGAACCGAATTGGGCGATATTTCGGACGATGCGGCAGTGGCTGACGAAAGAGTTGATGTTGAACGTTTCGCCTGCCTCGTCGAACGCCCACTTGCCGATGTCGGCGATCGTGATGCAAACGGTTTCTCCTTGGCGATTAACGTGGAAATGTTTGCACATGCCGCGCCTGTTCGCGGAGAAGGAGCTTGCCGACAGGTCGAAGTCTTGGGCAACGTTGAGCGCGGCGCGGACGATCAAGTAAGTGCGAAGAAATCGCCTTGCGTCTCTGACGACGCGGACGAGCTCTTTTGCGGCCGGACGGGAATTGGCGGCGATGAAGCGTATAGCTCGCCTGTGGCGTTCATCCTCGTCGAGAGGAGGCGTTTCCTCCGGAGGCGGAGGAGAATGAGGGTATAGGGACTGCGAGGGTGCTGGCGGGTCGTACTGTTGGTGATAGTGCGAGCGCTGGTCGGGTGACAGACGGTATGTGTAGTTATTAGGCCCGTAGGAACTGAACGAGTGCTGGGAACCGGCGAGGGGATGCGAATCCTGCGGCGGGTGGGTGGGAGGGCGTGGATGCTGGGGTCCAGCGTAGAATTGCAGCGAGCCGTTATGTCGCTCATCTACCGGTGGGACGGGTGGGGACGTGTAGGAGCTGGTAGTGTGCGCTGGAGTATTATGCTGGACATCGTGAGGTGCATGGGTATTTGGCTGTGAGTGCGAATAGTAATCGATGGCGGAGTACTGAGGCTGATGGTCGAAATGGAAAGCTGACTGGGGCGATGTGGCGACATAGGTTTGACGCGGGAATGAGGGTTGTGCTGCGGGCTCGAGCGGGGAAAGTGGGCGAACGTGCGAGGGGAAATGTCCTTGAGTCTGGCCGGTGGTTGGCTGCAGGCGTGACATATAGCCGTTTGCGGCAGGAGCGTGTGGCGAAAACAGCTCGTGTGAAAGACGGCCGTACGTCGGCGGCTGGGCGGGAGACAGTGGAGAGGGACCCCACTGCATAAGGGATGGGGGATGGCCGGCGGCTGGCTGCGACGGATGTTGGTCACGGGGAGAAATGCGAGGCCGTTGAGCCTGTGAGGACAAGTGACGGCCGTACGGCGGGAGCGGCGGAGACGGATGCGGCGGGATGAGGAACTGCGCGTGCTGCGCTGGTGGCTGCGAGCCTTCTCTATCGCGATGAGGAACAGGCGGTTGTGGAGCCTGACGGACATCGGCTTGGTACGAAGAACGAGGGTCGTACGTGGAAGCCGCGCCGGAGAGATCTGTCTCGCGATGGGGAATTCGGGGCCGTTGAGCCTGTCGCGGCGTCTGCTGGGCCAGGAATGATGGGGAGGGAGGACGATGCTGCGAGACCGGATAGTGGCTATCGATGTGTCGCGGGATGGGTTGCTCTTGCGCTGCCGGGGAGGACGAAGTGGGGATGGGGAGATCGTGGTCGACCGCTTGTTCCTCGGCGTGCGGAATGTTGGACGGAGGCTCGATGGTCAAGGCCAAGATCGTCCAGCCGTGTTGACTGTTGAGAGCGGCGTGCTGCTGGACATCTAGGAGGAATTCGTCGCAGCCGTGGATGACGTCGTCGCAGGTGCAGAGTGGGATTTTTGCTGCGCCTGGAGGGACCTGGACTCCCGACGCGGACGTGGCGCGCGAAATCAGCTGTAATCGTCTTGTACCACCGTCCCGAACGGCGCCCTCGAAGTGCTGGTCGACGCCTGGCTGGGTGAAGAGCTCATGGAGAATGTAGGGGATATCGACGATCGGCGATGGAAGGTTGTCCATGCGCACGACGCAGGGGTTCTCCGGCGGCCGGAAGAGCACCATCATGACTTTGTATTCTGAGTCGGACACGGGATCCGATTGCGGGAGCTACACACAGAGAGAGAGAGAGAGAGGTTTCAGCGTAGGAAGGCGATTACATGGAGGCTGCTTACGCTCTGCTGAGGTTGAGGCGTGAGAGCACGCGCTAAGTGCGACTGATTTGCGCCACGGGGTGTGGCTGTTTCGGTCTGATGGTTATTTGCGCCACGAGGTGTGGCTGATTTCGGGGTTTATCAGCGTGATGCAGAGCGCGGCAACAGGGGCAAAAGCATACCTGGCAATCCTGGTGAGAAGGGAAGGGCTTGAGGCGTTGCAGTGGCAGCAGCTTGAGGTGGTCCTCGGGAGGCTGCGGACGGCGAGCAAGGAGGTGAGTAGAGAAGTGACGCAACCGCGTGAACGTACGAGGAGAAGAAGGGAAAGGCTCTATAATGGTGTCCCAGTTGCGCCCTTGAGCTGAGACTGCGTTAGCAGGAAGGAAGGGCACGGTGTGGACGGTGTCGTACCGACGACCTCAGGGTTCCTGGTGAGGATGTTGGGTCGACTGGCTGCAGCATCGCGAAGGCGTTGGCTGTTGAGAATGGTTTGCTGCTCCATAGGTAGGACAGCAGGATTAATTTGCCTAATACGCTGCGGGCGGGTGCGCGGGGCGGGTGGTGGGGCTTCTATGCGTGTAAGGGCGATAGGGTTAGGGGTCGGGCGAGGCAGTAAGATAGACCTACGTTGGCGGCGGTGGGACATGTAGGGTCGCGCGAGGAGGTTATGGGTAGCAGGAAGAAAGCGGGAGGAGGGAAATCAAGGCCCGACCACATTGCCATCAGAACGGGCGGGGCGGGAAAGGAGATAACTCGCTCCGATATTCGTGAGTATACAGGGTTGAGGAAATTGGGATATCGTTACAGTCTTTTTCTACCATGTGAGTATGTCCCGTAAAGTGACGAAAAATTCCCGGTACAACACAATTTGTTGAGATTACGATGCACACGGCGAGCAGGTGCATTTTTGTAAAATATGTATGAAATCACCTCCCCTCGGCATGCTCGGTGGCTCCTCCGAGAACCCTGCTCGAGCATTCTCGTAGCTGCTTTGCTAATGCTACTAAGCCCACGGCGCGCGCCACGTGCTCGCTGTCTGATGCGTTCGCGCGCGCCCCATGCTCATCGCGCCGATGCGCTGCCGCACGCACGCCCCGCGCTGGCTGTGATTCCTGCCAACTATAAGCGGGCGGGCGGCCTGGACACCTAGATTGCGAGCGCTGGTGTGCGTTGTCTCGCCGCTCGCGCGCGAGTCGCCTTGACACAAATTTTTGCGCTGGCTCTCGTACTTTTCACTTCATAGAACTCTGACCTTCGTCATGAGCGTACAATACTGGCATAGAGCGCAGATAGTTGGCCGGTAGGGACGCAATGCAATCTCAGCGAACGCCACTTGCGGCGCACGCAACGACGGCGCGACGCGGCAACAGGTGACAGCGCACGCGACACGTCGCCCCCAAGCATGTCGTATACGATATATGAGCGCGCAAGCGTAATGTTGCAGCGAGCACCCAGTCAAAGCGGTGGCTGCGCCGTCGAAACGCTTTGGTAACGCGCGAGTGAGTAGCTAGCGAGATCATGGTGCGGTCATCTTCATCCGTTCGCTGGCGAGTTGGGGTGGTATTTCATAGAGTGAAGAAACAAGACTAAAGCGGAGCTGAAGGGTCCAAAGACACTCAGACACTCGGGAATTACGCAAGAGCGGCATCGGTCGCGGGAAGACGAGGCAATGCTCAGATTGTCGGGGTTCGAAGTCGTCGGACTCGGCCGAGCTCATCGACTTAAGTATATAAATTTGCGGCCATTTGTGTTGCTCGCCGGTCGATCCTTAGGTTGCGCACATTTATTGTGTAGCTCGGATTTTTTCGTCAGTTTACGGGACATATGTGAGGCCTGCACGGTTTCCGGAAACGGCGGAAGTGTTTATATAGCAGGAAGCCGTGTACATACGGTGTAAAGGAGGATAAGACATAGTTTACGGTACGGAGAAGCGGTTCAAGAGTGGAGCTGAGGCTTAAGCTGTGGAATTGGAGTTGAAGGATGGGTGGCTCGGGTGGTGGTGAGCACACGGCCTGCGTATTACGCGAGACAGCTGCAGGGAAGTAGTGAGGGTAGTAAACGAGCTTGCGGTCGTGAAGAGTCGATGCCACAAAAGGCAGCGGAAGGAAAAGGCAATGCGGTGTAGAAGAAAGGGAGAAAAAGGGCGGAGGGTTGTAATTAAGGACGTGGTGGGCAGGATTGAGGAACAGGTGAAAGAAGGATGGGGGTGGGGGGAGAACGCTGAGCGAGCGCGACTCCGCGTGCGGGGTGGCATTACTGGTCGGTGGAGGCGGTTGAGAGAGCGTCGTCTTCGACCACGAAGCTACCCAGTTCGTAGCCCTCGTCTTGAGCACTGGTACCTTGAGGAGGCGACGAGTCGATGAGCCACGAAGGGGCCGCCGTCGGTGATTGGACCGTCGCCAAGCGACGCTCGCGAGCGTTAATCTGTTCGTTGCGCCTTACAGGCCGATTGGAGAAACTGGGAAGGTCGATGGGATAAGGCTGTGTGAGGAGGCTCTGGTGGTACACAGCGGTCTGGTCGTAGTTCGAGGCGGATGAATAGGTCTCTGAGATGAAGTCGCGGTCTGGAGATTGCTCGACGTCGGCGTTGGAGTCAGAGGTATCGCCGGCGCTCGTGTCGCTACCGGAATGGTCGGCGATTTCGTCGACCAGAAGTTGAACGGTGGGGGGAGAGTGATGCGGCGAGCGGGCTTGCACGCGGCGACGTTTGCGCAGTTGACGGAGAGGGGAGGAAGAGGACGTCGGGGAGCTTGAGGGAAACCCGGCACGCTTGAGGTTAGAGTTGCTAGAAGCGATGACCCGGTCCTGCGTGGGTGATCTTGCTGGGGACGCGGCTGGGACTGTAGAGATATGAGACCGGACCGAGGTGAGGGGTTTGGCGAGACATACTTTGGGTGGGGATGGATACTTTTGTGGGCGAGACAGCCGGGGCTTGGGAGCGCTCAGACGGGGTGTGCTGCGCAAGAGGCGAGGCTGACGTCTTGGGCGCGACGGGAGGGTCAATGCGGTCGAGGAAGAGGATGAGGTCTGAATCGAAACTGTCGCTGCGCGTGGGCGTAGTGCGAGTGTGATGGGGAGGTGGAAGAACTGAAGCAGCCCAATAGCGGTGATCTATTTCGTCGAGACGACGGAGTGTCTCGTCGTCGAGTACGCTGTCGGAGGACTGGTGCATGAGGACAAGGAGCGAAAAACGACTTCTGATGAAAGCGTTGTTGATGGATGGAAGATGATGCGCGGTTCGTTCCTTTTCTGTTACGTTAGCTAGTGAACGATGTGGGTGGAGGCGGAATTGAGCGCGACACGGAGGGTCGTCAGGGGGCGCTGACTGAAGCAGTTTGCTTTGCTGTCGCAGAAGTTAAGGCGTCTATGTGTATGGTTCTATAAATGAGGGGTAGATAGCATGACACGAAGGCGGGTAGTTCGAAATGAGATCAGGAGAAGCTAAAGAGTGCGAGGAACGAGCTCGCGGGCCGTTCGCAGCAGAATGGACGCTGGGTGGAGCGGGCCGGATTTACCCTCGTCGTGTGCCCGCAACCCGCAGCGTATGGCTGTGCCGCGATATCTGGCGACGAGGCAACAATACTCGCACAACAAGAGTCCACAGCGTTGATTCCTGGCTCGAGCTGTACATCGCAGGCACGGACGGTGGCCAGGGCGATGGGTTTTACTCCTTCCTGACTCCTGCTCAAGTTGGCGCTCGGCAACGGTGAGAGCGAACGGCAGCGTCGAGAGGCGTGGCGTGACCTTGTTGCCTAGCCGATAAGCAACCAAGGAGTGTCGGGGACACTGGTGCGGAATGTGAGATATCGCGGCGACGAGGACGCGAGCGGACACACGTGAGCGACATAAGCGGCTTCAAGCGCTGGGTCTCGACCTCGATATACCCTCCAGAAGCAGGTATTTGTACAGTCTGGGACAGGGCAACAGATCGTGGGGGGCGGGGAGGGTGATGAGTCAAGGTGGATCTTGGGTGCAGCTTTGGGCATGGTACGAGGCGGAGTCTTTGTGGGTATCCGGCCTTGCGCCCGCGCGGCCGCTTACTCAGCGTTGCTCGACCCCGTAGGTTGTATTACGCGAGACAATGGTAAAGATCACAAAGCGCGGGAAGGATGAACGCTATAGGACGGCCCACGCGTCCGAGAAATTGTCTTGCCCTGCCTCCGTCTGCTTGGCGATGAGCTTGAGGACCTGCGCATCACTGAGCTTTACACGGATGCGCGAGTCCGTGGGGTTTACAATGGGAAACCACTTTGCGCGCTCAGCCGTATACTGTCGAGCGGCGGATTGGGACATGCCGAGCTCGATCGCGTGGGCGCGCAGGAGCTGAGAGAATTGTTCTGCTTGCAATTCGCGCTCGGCGAGTTCGCGGACGGCGCCGAGTAAGGAGAAAGTTTTGAGACCGGAACGCAGGAGGTGGACCCAGATTGCACGCATCGTCTGTTCATCATTCTCTAGGACAGGTTCGTCAAAGGGCTCGGGGCCAGCATGAAAGGGTTCGGCTGCAGGCTCGGGTAAATTTTCGCAGTGTTGGGGCAGCCAGATCGTGAGGAAGGTCGACAAAGTGCGGAGCCATGTCTTGCGCGTGACTCGGTCTTTGGCGGCTGGTGCGCAGCGGTGAAGACGCATCCAATGAGAAATGTCGAGGAGATGGAACTCAGAGTACACGGCTTGCTTCGAGGGTTCGGCCCCGAAACGGCGGCGGATGCCAGGCGAAAGCCTTGACGCATGTGTTCGGCACAACTGCAAGACGTCTGGCTCACGTACGGTCTGCCGAAGGGGGTAATGCAAGCGAAGTGCCGTAGACACGACATGTCGCTGGGTATTGCTTCTGTGCAGAAAGTCGAGTGCGGAAGCCTCGTCGGCGAGCTCCTTGAAGAGCGCCGACATCGGGCTAACGTTGCGGGCATGGTCGGGCAGAAGGCGATATGGGTCAAAATGTTGCCATTTCCAGCCTGGCTGGAAAGGATTACCGAACTTGCCGACAGGCCACGGGGAGAGAAGATGGTGATCGCCCGTGGGCGCAGGAACTAGGTGGACGGGGAATTCGGTGTCCCAGTGCGCGTCGTCGAGGGCGAGGAAAGAGATGAGACGCTGAGCGGTAGCCTTGCTGGAATCGGCCGTGCCGCGTTCGCCAAGTGTAACATCCAGGTCTATTTCATCGACGACGAGGTGAAAGATGGGGGGCGGGAGACTGGGTGGGGGGGAGGGCCGTTCTCTTTCTGCTTGACGGCTTTCAGGTTCGTCGTCACTGAGTTCGCCGGGATCGTCGGCGCCAACATATTCGCCGTGCTCGGCTTTCCAGCATTTATCGACGAGTAGGGAGTAATCGGTGGAATGTTCTCGAGCCCAAATAAGGCTCTGCTAGAGAAGTCAGCTTTGTAGTTAGGATCGATGCGACGACGTACGCGCTCGCGACCGTACTTGCGCGCGAGATGGAGGTCGCGGCGTAGAGAGGCTACGCGACGCTTGAGGTGATCGATTTGCAGGCGGAGCTGAAGTTCACCAGGGGATGAGGCGGCCAATGGGGCAGCGGGCGGAGCGTATGTCCGAACACGTTTAGAGCGATTGTAATGGTCGGAGGGGAGGTCGGGAGAGCGGCGACGCTTGGTCTCGGAGAGCGCTCGATGCGACGGAGACTGCTGTTCCGCTGCAGGAGGGTCGCCTCGGGTGGAATCGGCGTAGCGGGGACGCGAAGATGCACAAGGAGACGTTGAACGAGTAAGGGCTCGCGGGATGTCGGCCAGAATATGAGGAAGTTCCGGCTCATTGTGCAGGAGACTGGAATGAGCGGATGAAGCGGGTCCTGGCAGAATGTGCTCGGCTGCGTGGCGCATTGGGAGGCGGTTTAGCGCGAGAATGTCGCAGAATGTGGAGTCGGCGACTTGTACGCGGGCAAGAGACGAGGCCTGGGGAGTGCGCTCGCGCAGGAAAGGAAGGGATCTGGGACACAAATACAAACATCGGGTGCCAGCCGAACACAGCCACTGTACCGGGACCGAGCTGCGGAAGCTCGCGTAAGTTTGATACTTTTGCTGGCAGAACGAGTGGCTGTGTGTTGTGGTCAGAAGACGAAGACCTTTCGTCGAAGAGGCGGGTGTAACTGTGGTACGAGGGATGTGCATTAAGATTGAGGCTCGTATGACAGAGAACGAAGCGGCTAGGTCACAGGCGTGAGGGAGAAGGACAGAAAAGGGAATGATCGTGCTGGGTGTTATGCGTCGACGGTTGCGAGGGTCTTGTACCACTGTATGACGCGGGGATGTGCCATAACCTATGAAGCAGTATCATTGGACAGGGTTTGTGAAAGGGTGCGGAGGCTTGCCTTGCCAGGATCGAAATGCAGGACCTGAAGCCCAGCAAGACTAGTTGCGCGAGAGAGGGCTACGTACGCTTGGCCTGTGCAAGAAGGGTATGGTGTAAGTCATTGAAGCGACTCGGGGAGGCGATAGAACCTTTTTCGAAAACCCTGCGAAGGTTGACACGTACGAGATCGAGTGTCTGACCCTGGCTCTTGTGTATGCTCATGGCCCAGGATAGTATAAGCGGGATCTGAGCAGGAAATTTGATGTAAGGGTGGAAGATTGGGGAGAAAAGGCGAGAGTGATAGACAGCACCTGGCGTCGGGAGGCAATGATAGCGCCGCTGGGGCCCTCGACCTTCCACGACTCAGGTTGGACAAGCACATCGCGATACGTCGTCTTGTTATGATGCGCATCGAACACCGTAAAGCGTACTAGAGGGTAAAACGTAGTAGTTTTCGAAGAGGGCGCAGGTTGCTCTGGAGAGCCAGACATTACGGCGGCGTCGTGCTCGGCAGAGGTTCGGAAGGCGAGTACTTTTCCCATAGATCCGTTGACGAGCGTGTCGTCGGTGTTCTTGATGAGCATGACCTGGGAGGGGATGGGCGGGTAAGAATGCGCGAGAGACGAGACCGAAGGGGACTGTAACCTGGCAATTGAGCTTGAGGTGGAGGCACTTAGGCGCCATGAAGGTGCTGAGGATCTTGTCTCGCTGGGCGATGTCAGGGTGCGAGCCGCCGTCGACAGAGGAGAATGTGATGGCGGGCCCAGGCAGCGCGTTAAGGCGGGCCATGTTGGCGGTTTCGACGTCGTGACGTAAAGGGAAGCTAAGGAGGGGAGTGTAAGGATAGAGAGCGAAGGATATTGCGATGCTGTGGACATACAGCTCGGTAGGTTCGATGCCGTCCGCACGAGCGATTGGACGGGATAGAGCGCGGAAGCCAGAGATGGTGCTGAGCGAGAGAGCACCGAAACGTAATTCGTTTAGCATATGGACGAAATCTGAGGACGTAAGCTCAATGTATGAAGCAGACGTCTCGAAGTGGATTGATTCAGCGCACTTTGGTCCTTTTGGCGGAAGACGGTTGTGAGGTTGAAGGTATGCTGGATGACCTCGGGCCAGAGCTCGCTCTCGAAGGCAAAGGACGCGGGGTTGCCGGCTGTGGTGACAGGGGGGAGTTGGAAGAAGTCGCCTGTAACGACGAGCTGTGCATGGGAGGGGACGACTGGTGATTAGACTGGGCAGATGGAACGGAGTGGGCGCACCTGAATGCCAGCCATAGCGTTGGGGTTGTTGCGAAGGAGACGGGCGATATGCACAAACTTGTCGAACAGGTCGCGGTCAACCATGGAGACTGGAAGGGCTGGACGTCACTTTGGATCACGAGGGGGACAGGGACGACTGACTTTCGTCGATAACGAGCACTTTCGTGCGCCTCCATTTGTGACACGCCTTCTTGTTACGTTTGACATACTTGATGAGCTGTTCAACGGGGCCGGTCCCGAGACCAAATCCGCCAAAAGAATGGAGGGTGACGCCGCCGATATTACAGGCAGCGATGCCGGTGCTGGCGGTGATAGCTACTGCGTCGGTTGCGTTGTGGTACCGTGTCTTGAGGGAGTGAATGATCTCCCGTAGTAGCACCGACTTTCCGGTGCCTAAAAGGCGTGGAGTCAGAAGGAGTAAGGAGGAAGGAGCTGGTTATATACCGGCGGAACCAGTAAAGAAGACGCTGTTTCCTTGTATGACGAGCTCAAGGACGCGTTGCTGATCGCTGCTAAGTTTGACCTTTTGTCGGACGTCGCCAGCACGGACGGGCGCGCTGCGCAGTTGTGGGGAGATGTCCGGGACTCGCGCCTTCTTGCTCGTGGTGGCATCGCTCTGGAGGGAGGGTTGGCCTAAGGGCGAAGGTTGGTCGTGGAGAGCGGAGTCGGCGGTGCGTTTCCTTGGGTTAGGCGGGCCAGCGAGGGCTTCGTCGATGCGCTGCAAGAGATGTCGTTTGCTGAGGGACGGCGGCTTCTCTGATGGGGGCTCAGCGAGAGCTTCGTCGATGAGGTACACTAGTCGTTCGCGGCGCTTGTGGTCGTTGACGTGGTGTGGCTGAGCGTCGGGACGTGGGAGGCAGGGACGAGAGTGTTCTGGTGCTGAAGGTAGATCGTTACGAGGATTCTGGGTCGGTCCCCAGCCAGGAATAGGCTGTGAGCTGGAAGGAAGAGTGTCATCCTGTGCGGATGCGGGGTCCTCACGGGCGAGCATGTAGGCTGTTTCGCGAGCGGGAAGAATCGTGAACTGGATTTAGGACTCAGACGGGAACCGACCTGCGACGAGGATTGTGAATTCGTGTTGAGGATGGACCTACGAACCGGTGTTTCGTCTCTGGTGACGGAACAGATTTCAGAACGCTTGAATCGCGATGATAGGGTATAAGAAGGATTTGGTGCGAGCATGGATATGTCTGTACCGGCAAAGGGAGTGACAGGAGAAAGGATGAAGAGGTTGGAGATATTAATGACAACGTCGCTGGCGTGTGAATTGTCTTGCTACTCCTGCTGGCGGAAACGGCGATATGTCTACCAATGCAACCCCTGAGTTACGCGAGGGTCGTAAGCGGATCAACAGAGTTCGGAGTCCGCCGTTCCGGCTTCCATCCCGACTCCGTCATCTCGTCGCTGTGTGGCGGGTGCACTGTAGCCAAACCGAGTGAGTGCCGCGCGGACAGGCGGTCTTGCGCACGGGGCGCTGACACCCTTGTGACAGCTGGTTCAAGTGTGGAGACTATGATTGCGGACGGCCTGTGCGAGCCTGGTCGTGAGGCCGAGCGTGGGGTGGACGGGAACGGGAGTGTGACCGGACAGCGAGAGTATTCGCATCGAGGCGGCGCGGAAGATGCGGTCTCACGCTCTCGCGCTGAGTGCGCGCAGGTAGAACACGTGGCTGGGACGCATTCTGGGGCGGACGTGTTGCAAGTCACGGACCCCGTCAGGGGCGTCTCGAGCTCGAGCACTGGCGCGCGCATGCACTCGTCGAAGGCGATTGCGCGGCCTCACGGTCGACGGCAGGATCGTGGAGTACAAGGCACGGGCTTCGTGTGTTCGCATTGCTCTAAAGGGTTTCGTCGCAAATGGGACCGTGACAGACACTCGCGTAGCCACCTGCCGGTCCAAGCGCAATATGTCTTTTGTGCCATATGCCACGCGTCTTTCAGTGGCGCGCGGAGAGACGCTGTGAAGCGACATCAACTCGCGAGTCGGAAGTGTTGGAAGGTTCAATGCACGATGACGGGGGATGAGCTGCGGGATGTTGGCTGCGACTATCTATTGCCTATCCTGTGGCCATCGCTTCTGCAGGAGTGTTAACTGTTGTTATGTGTTATCATTGGTGCCGCTGTACATTGATTGTGGCTCGGACGAGTATGGGACACAAGCCGAACCTTCGCTTCGCTCCGGTCGAAAAGACAATGGCGGAATAAATGAGGGAAAGGGGAGAGACGAAGGAGAGAACGAGGACGGCTTGCGTGGGGGGAAGGTTTGACGTGACAGGACGAAGAATAGGGCGAGACACGGAAAAGACGATGTCGCGGAGCGGCTGTAGCAGACAACAGGAGGTATATAAGACGGAGAGGGCGGGAGAAGGTGAGGACCAAGGGTCTTTTGAGTGGCTGAAATAGGAAGCGAGACGCCGCTAAGGATACGGGTAACGATACGCTTTATGTGATTCCGTAGAAGCGGACGTTCCTTCGTTGTGTTGTCTATCGGCCCTGCAGTGGGAATGTGAAGGGCAAGTAGTAGTCGGCATGGGTGCAGGTTTGATAGGATTCGGGAGTTTGCATGAGAGGATAGGGTCAGATTTACTTCAAAATGAGAAAACCGTACGCGGAGATAACGGCACTGCAGCGCATGAGGCGGAGCTGACATGAGTAATAGAGCGAGTAGGAGTGACAGAGAGGAAATAATATAGCTCCATCGTACGCTCAGCGTGATCTGAACCTATGTGGGAGTGTGGATACAAAGTACTCGACCAACCGTCGTCTGTCAGGGTTGAGCAAGGTGAGAAGATCAGCTGCGCTATATATCGTCTGTATTTCCGGTGAGCGGTCAATTCTCTGGAAGTATACATTATATTCGATACCCGACATGACATAATACTGTACAGTGCTTGGGGCTAGGAGGAACCTAGACAGTCTGTGTGCACGGTAGGGCCGATGGCGCAGACATGCCGTGCGACGTGATGCGCATCTTAACGATCGTATGAAGACCGCTGAAAGAATATGGGATTGGTGAAATTTGACGTATGGGGAGGACTTAGACCTCGTGGTTGAGCACCTGTGGGTAAGACGCTAGATGGCGTGGAGACTTGGAGGACAGGAAAGAAACTTACTGCTGGTCGTACATTTTACTCGAGAGTCGTGAGCTGCGCAATAACTCCAAAGATGAAAAAGGAAACGGAACCCCGATTAAATTCCCGCCGAAGAACGGGCAAGTGGAGGGGTGTAGAGACGGGCGGACGGGCCCGGAAACCCTACAACTTACACTGTGGGGGTCGGGCGAAAGAACGAAGGAAGATTGGCCGTGCGTGCACCCCTGAGAGGTGTTGACATGATTATTTTCATTCAAAACTCGATGGCGGGGGCAGGGAAAGACGCTGAGCGGTTTTGGCAAGAGAGAAATGACTGACGAACGAGAGTTACGAGCAATGTAGGCGCGATTGAGT
This sequence comes from Exidia glandulosa HHB12029, assembly GCA_001632375.1. NCBI lineage: Eukaryota > Fungi > Basidiomycota > Agaricomycetes > Auriculariales > Exidiaceae > Exidia > Exidia glandulosa. Next base: position 90,199 of record KV425958.1, read on the forward strand.
CTGTGGGGACACTGCGGAGGATCGAGCGAAAATGACGATATACGTGACTGAAACGGCTGATTGCGAGTGACCGAGTGCAGGGAGAGTGACTAGATTATAAGGAGGAGGAGGAGGAGTGTGAATTGAACTCCGAAACTTCATCGCTTACTTTCAACCTGCGCGGAGATTGATCGACGGCAGATATGGAGATCGAGGTCGATTTGGAACGAGACTCGAAGCGCAAAGTGTTGAGGGCATACCCAGAGCTGCCCATTCTGTCGGCGGGTACGTACGAGGTTTGTGGATCTAGTCAGGAGCGGAAGCTGATGGAGGGTGCATGGAGCGATAAACGAGGTGCTGGCAGAGGAGTATAGTAATCCAGGGTCGCCGGGGTACCTGCGCCAACTGGGACAATGCGTGTTGTACTACGCGACAGCGAAGAGTCGTGGGGTGATCCCGTTCGAGGAGGGGTCGCGTACTAAAACCAAGGCGAGTGTGTTGTGGTCGGCGTTCTACTTGTGTACTCGTGGCTAAGACGTTCCATTGCAGTATGAGACTCTGGCGCAATGGGCCCGCGGGTATGGGTTGGACGAGCGTTCGGGCGTCGGCTCAGGGGACGCGGGTGCGATAGAGGACACGGAGACGCTGGCGGCTCGGTTCCAATCGTACGCGGGCGCTGTGGAGGAGATGTACGGGCCTAAGAGGGTCATCGAATGGCTGCGGAAGCTGGGCCAGGTGCCTTACGATTCGGACGACGCGCGGTCTGTACCGGTGGGGGAGAAGAGGGAAGTCGCGGATATCACGAACTACAGGGCGGTTCTGAACGAATGGGGGACGCGTCAGGGAAAAGAGGTGGCTTGGGGTTACGAACAGAGCGGGGGCGCGCCGCACATGCCCACGTGGACGGCTACATGCAAGGGTGCGTCGCTCTCGGTTCGCTTTACGTTCACGGTTGTCTGCAGTGTTGCTAAACGGATTGACGGGGACACAGTCGATGGCCAGGAGTACGGCAGGGGGAAAGGTTCGAGTAAGGCGGAGGCGAGGGAGAATGCCGCTCGCGCAACGTGGGCCAAACTCGTGGAGGACGGTATGGACGAGGAATGAGTGGACGGCTACAGGCTTCGCATTCGCTGCGTTTTGCATATCCAAGTTGCGCTCGGTCTTTTTGCTTATTTCGCTTGCGCGTGGAGATGTACATGGTGCGAAAGACTTGTGGAGATAGCGAGCGGGGGAAACACAGGCTCGTAGACCTGGCGCGGCGTGTCTTTAGGGTTTCCGTTGGGCTTGCAAATCGGGAGGGAAGTCGGCGGTGCCTGGAAACGAAGCGAGGCACGATGTGGCGTAACGTCATGGGTCTAGATGAGGGATTGCTGTTGATGGGTATTACTGTGTGCGTGAGACGGTTCGGGGTGGCAAAGCTGGGCAAGCTGGATGCTCATGACGGAATTTTGTTTTGGGGTTGAAGACAGGTATAACTTAGCGGCGGGGAAACTGGAAGGTACTCTGTTGGTCAGATAATGAAGGGCAGGTTGCGATTATTACGATCTAATCGGACGGCACAGGAGGCGAGGGACGCAGTACTTGTTAATGTAGGGCAAACGGAGGAATGGGTATGAAATGAGAGAGGGAGAGAAGTTTGTCTGTAAGACTTACGCGAGAACAAGAAGGATTGGGAGAAGTATGGCAGGGGGACAGAGAGTGAATCTATGGTGCATTAAATACGTTGGTGATTTCGGAGAAGAGGGCATCGAAGAAGGCGGTGGGGGAAAGGGATGATTGACGTGAGCCGCTGTACAAATCCCAGAGCCATTCGAAGTCCGTGACAGAGGGGACGGTGAAGGTCGAGGTGCAGACGGCGATTGCGGGAGGTCCAGGGGTATCAGGCTCGAACTCGATCTGTGGAAGATACGGGCATGAGGGCGTGCTGCCGATGGAGTTGGAGGAGACGCACCTGGATTCGTGTATTTGGGAGGAGCGAGTCGTGAGCTGTGCAGGCCTTGAGGAAGCGGGCGGCGTTGCTGAGGTCTCCGGAAACAGGACCTTCGATCCAATCATGCAACGCGAGGAGAAAGAGTACTTCCTCGCGAGGGGCGTCTTTGAGTTGACCGTAGACGGCGGAGGGTTCGGTGTAGGAGGTGTTGATACTTTGGCCGTCGGAAAAATGGATTTCGAGGGTGCCGAGGATGTCGCAGGGTTTCCTGAGTGCACCGCCCCAGAAGAACTTGGTGAGCTCGACCAAATCGCGCCCCTGAGGAAAGAACTACGCCGACGTTTGAGTCAGGAATTATGAGCGGAGGAGGGAGGGACTCACAAGGACATCGATGAACGGATTGAAGCCTTTGCGAAAGTTGACGTAAGCTTCATCTTCAGCACGCCCATGGAGAAGACCGAGAAGGAGTTTGCGAAGCGAGCGATTGGCGACCTCCTCTTGATCCGACGAGGGGAGGGCAAGAAAGGATGCGAGCTGTGGAGGACATTATAAGGAGCAATTGGTGCAACTGCGAGAATAGGAACGAACCGTGACATCGGAATCCAAGGCGAGTTCGAGGTCGTCGGTGTTAACGGAAGTGCGGTCCGTGCGCCAGGCTGTGATGAATGCCGTGGGCATGCCTTGAAGGGTGAGGAGATCAGTCTTGGATGCGTCGATGGCTTCGCGAAGGGTAGATTGCATGGCAAACCAGGCGACGGGGTGGAGGGAGGGAGGGACAGCAGAGTAGTGGAAGAGGAGGAGGGCACAAAGCAGCCCCGTTTCCTGCATGTTGTCGGCGTTGTTAGATGGGTGCGGTTGGTGGATGTCGGGGATTTTCCAGACTTGGCTCGTCGGCCACAGGTGAGGGTCTTGCATGTTGTGGCGAATGGCTTCGCGGAGAACGGCGATCGCGGGTCCTGGTCCGGAAGCAGTGCCACTAAGAAAGAGCAGGGATGAGGGTTTTAGCCGGCAGGAATGTATGAAGACCGAGTACTAACATTAAGACGTCGAAACCCTGGTAGGAAAAGAGCAGGCGACGGTTGTCAGGACCGGCGAGCGCGATTCTGCCTCGGACGAGCATGCTGTGCGTGCTGGTCTCGCCGGCGTGGAAGCCGAGTCCCTGCGCCTCTCGGAAGAGTAGCCGGCGGATGTACTTGATCAGGAGGTCGGCGGCTTCCTCGACCGTACGTGCCCTGATGCGAAGCTTCCTGTCGACGACTGGAGCGAGTTGCTTGACGAGGTGTGAGGACAGCTGAGTAAGTTCCTGGCTCCACTTTTTGAGGGCCGGTGGTAGGTCGGTGCGTGGCGACGGAGTGACACAGGCGGCGAACCGTGAAATGGAATACTGGTAGGCGGCGTCATCGAACGCGACTGGAGGCGCCGGCGGGACAGGATCGTTGGCAGGCTGGTTGAGGGCGGCGTTAGTGTGAGGTGGAGGCGGAGGTGAGGATATATATACCTGGACACGATGGTCGAGCGAGGCTGCATTGTTTGCGGGAGACGATAGCACAGTCAAAGTTGCGGGCGGGGCAACCTGGAGGGGTAATCTCAGCACAAGACGACGGGACGAAGAGGACGGGGCGTGCAGAAGTAGTTGGGCATCCTGCTCTACATTGGACGTCAAGAGGGACCTCTTCGTGCTCGTCGTGAAGGAGACGAAGGAACTCGTCGAGAACGCGGGCGCCGTAGCAGGCGTGACTCTCAGCCAGGCTATACGAGCCTTGTACTTGAGTAATCCGGTACTGCGGCGGGTCCATGGAAGGAAAAAGGGGGCCTGCCATTGGGGAGAACCTTGGGGCTGGGACGATGCAGTGAAGTTAGTGAGAGGTAAATAAGGCGACAAATGTAGGGAGACGGACCCAACCAAAGCATGGGGGTATCATGTACCGGGTGCGGAGGACGAGTGTGCAAAACACCAGTATTGAGGAGGGTGTCGAGAGTGTACAGGCGGTCCGGTAAGTCGATTCGGTTGACGGCCCGCAGGTACCAGGGTTCGGCTTCGGAGAACTGGAAAAACTTGATGGGCGTCCAGGGGCGGCCATCATCGATGAGTTGGGGGAAAGTAAGCCGCATGGCGGACAAATGAGCACGGAGCTGGGACTGCAGGGACGGCAGTATGTTGCCAGCAGTGGCGAGTTGGAGAACGAAGTGAAGACCGGCACGCTCCAAGACGAGGAGCAGGTCAGCGAACCGATTGTCGATGTCTGGGGGGGGGCAAGTGGGTGTGATCTGTGCGGTCCGGGTGTATGCGTCAGAGCGCGAGGGTAGATCAAGCTGAAGGAAGAATGCTGACTGGGACGGGGTATAGATAGACGAGAACTTGAACGGAGGCGTGCGCGGGAGGGTAGATACGGCTTTCAGGCATTGATAGACGGCCGATGTGAGGGCGAAAGAGAAAGGAAGGGGCGGGAACTCAGGAGCGTATTACGCAGAATTTATGGCAAGCGCGATGTTGATGGCATCATAGGGCGCATGTGATGCAGAGTGGAGTCTTTGGGGGTCGTCTGATCCAGGACGGTACTGTACAAGGGATAGCATATGGACGAGGAGGAGTGCGTACCGGGGAAGGGGAAGGGGAGTCGTGTCGGTCGATCGTCGGCGGACGTGGACGGGAGGAGGAAGGTCGAGCAACAATGTTTTACGTGGTAGGGTTTGGGGTTATGGACGCGTCAGGTCTCTGGTTTAACGCACTGTTAATGGAATAGTTTGGGGTGTGCTGCGTGTGGAAACTGTTCTGCGGGTTTCCGGCGACTGCGCTGCGGGTTTCCGGCGACTGCGCTGCGGGTTTCCGGCGACTGCGCTGCGATACGGTTGCTATTGCAACGACCGGCTATGCTCGATGGATGTCATTAATGAGGCGAAGGAGAGGAGACGGGAAAAAAGGCGGCTAGAGCGTAACTTGGGTGGTGAGGGGTGGGTTAGGGGTCCACTGCACGAGTAAAGGTTAGGAAGGAATGAGGAGAGTGTGAATGACGACGGGGTTAGAGGGAGAGATGCGCGAAAAGTCTACGGGGGAGGGTTGCATGGAGGAACTTTAAGGTTGAGATAGGTAGGGGTATTTGATGAGGGCGAGGTAGTGTAGTACTCGGGTTCGAGGTTGCGGGTGTGAGGGCCAACTCCGAACCTTGACCTTTCACTATCACCGGCAGCGAGGATTGAGCCCTCGGCGATATGGAGGAGTACACGACGAACTTTATAGAGAGTGGTCATCGCGTCACCCGGCGCTTCCGGCACTGTCGCGACGTAAGATTGTGGGGTGGCTGGTTGCAGCGCGAGTTGATATGGGCCGGCATCGCAGGGATGAAGTCAAGGTTGTACGACCCAGAAATGGAGTACCTCGCGGATACCGGACGGGCTGTGTTGCACTACGCGCTGATCAAGATTCTCCTCGAGGAGCAGAAGAAGGAAGAGCGGAGCGAGTTGGGGATTGAGGTGAGTTTGGAAAAGTGGGTTGATGCGCGCGGCTAATGCAATGACGGTACATAGACGAGCGAGTGGGAGGGGATTAAGAAATCTCTGGGGCGATGGCCTTGCGAGTATGGGTTGAACGAGGATTTGCGCGGCGGCTCAGGGAACGCGGGTGCGACAGCGACAGAGGAGTTCGCGTATCGCTTCAAATGGTACGCGGGCGCTGTGGAGGAGAGATACGGGCCGCAGAGGGTCATCGAATGGCTGGGGAAGCTGCGCCAGGTGCCTTACGATTCGGACGACGCGCGGTCTGTACCGGTGGGGGAGAAGAGGGAAGTCGCGGTTATCACGAACTACAGGGCGGTCCTGAACGAATGGGGGACGCGTCAGGCAAAGGAGGTGGCTTGGCACTACGAACAGAGCGGGGGCGCGCCGCACATGCCCACGTGGACGGCTACATGCAAGGGTGCGTCGCTCTCGGTTCGCTTTACGTTCACGGTTGTCTGCAGTGTTGCTAAACGGATTGACGGGGACACAGTCGATGGCCAGGAGTACGGCAGGGGGGAAGGTTCGAGTAAGCAGGTGGCCAAAGAGCATGCCGCCCGTGCAACGTGGAACAGTCTCGTCGAGGACGGTATGGACGAGGACAGTCTCGACGAGGACAGTATGGACGAGGACAGCCTCGACGAGGACAGTATGGACGATGAATGAGTTGACAGCTACAGGATTGGTATTCGAAATAGATACAGTCATTCGCCACAATATTACAGCACCTGTGCACTGGTCTAGGTAGACATATTCCGCATTGCCTGGAGAGTAGAGGATTGAACGTTGAGGCTGCGCGATGGGAACAAGAGGATGACGACTGTGACCAGACGCATGGAAGAGCTCAAAGAACAAACGGGTGACCAGAGTTCTCACGTGATGCACGTGCAGACGATGGATGTGCTCGTCACCGAGTCGCGTACGAGGAGTAGCCCGCAGAGTTTTGACGACCTGGTCGGAGCGTGAGTAGAATATCTCTGTGTTATCGCAGTCCTAAAGTGCTCCGAGGATAGTTATGGTGCCTCGACGACAAGTCGCTAAAGGAAACGTGGGCGGGGGCGTGTGGATAGTAGTTGGCCTAGATTGATAAATGGGGGAGGATTTACCGTCTCAAACAAACTGCGAGCCTGACGGGCAAACAGCGTACAATCTCGCGAGCCAGAGTCGCACAGAGTTGAACATTGAATCTATAAGGGGGCATGGGGCAGGGAAGTGAGTGATCGGCCGGATGCGGGTGGTTTGTTGACGGCTTGGCGAGGGTCACGTGACCTTGGCCGAAAATGGCAGTTTCGCGGTCGTACGGGAGACGCGATAAGGAGCGCGGCGCGCGAGACGCGTTTGGGGGCGGTCGCGAGAAAAAAACTCGACACACAGAAAGACGCGGCTGTGAAGGCCTATGGCCCACGTTGACGTTGGGCGAGAGGGGTGTAGGAAAAAGAAAACGGTTTTGGAGGAGCACTCGCAAGTGGGACCTGCTACATAGGGTCTCGCTTCTCGCGCACATAGGGATTTCGCGTAGGGGCATGCCACATGGTCGCCTCACTACCCCTATGGGAACGTGCTATAAGTTGGAAGTCAAGGTGTTTAGCGCCCAATCGGACCGATTTCTCAACCACGGAACCGCGGATGTATAATACAGATCCGAGGGGACGGCGGGGTGAGAAAATAAAGTTAGGTGTAAAAAGCTAGGGAGGAGAGGAGGGAGAAGGGAGGCTAAATGGGGGGTACAGAGGAAGGAAAGGGCGGGGAGGGGGTGGTAATGGATGAGAAGGCGAAGAACTTGAAGGAGGAACAGAAGTCACGAGGGAAAGACAAAGGCTAAAGAATTTGGACGGAGGACGAAGCATTGGGTCGAAGGGGTGACAAGGGAAGCGATGAGGTGAAGGAGAATTACTAGGACGGCAAGGGCGGCCATAAATGAAATCTGCAAATAAGGCGGAGGAGAAGTAAGAAGCGATGAAGAAAGGCGGTTAAGGCAAGGAAACTGACTTGACTAATCGGTCCAAAGTGGTATGTCCTCGAGTTCGTCCCAGGCCCATGAGAACGGGTGGGCGGCACACTTGGGAGGCGGGCCAGGCTTGAGGGGCAGGTGATCAGCGGTTGCACAGGGACCGAACGCGAGGATGTGCAGAGCTGAAGGTGCAGCGCGCTTTAGGTCTTCAAGGGGATAATCGGTGTGGAAGAGAGCGCCAATGTGCAGAACGCGGAGGGACTTGAGGTGCGGGAGGATTGTCGAGGCGAAGAGGTCGATACAGTCATGCACTGGAAGCGCGTCGTTGGGTGACCGGCAGGTGTAGGATTTGGGGTGAAGACCAAGTGTCTGTAGGTCGGGGAGGAGGCGGAAAGCCGCCAACATCTCGAGCGAGACCGAGATGCGTTCTACAGATACGGTGGACAGGGCGGTGTGTTGGGCTAAAAGCCGAGCGAAAGCGCTGCTGAAGGCGCCCAGAGGGACTTCGCGCGGTGGTGGGAACACCCAGGTGGGGTCGCCGGTGTACCATGTGACGGACGAGCTGTCGGTCTCGACGACCTCCAGCGCTTTCAGCGCGGGTAAGGGTAGATCGAGGGGAGCGAGGGCAATGGTGATCGCGGGGGAGATACTGAGCGTGTGTAGGGTTTGAGGAAGTGCGAAGGTCGCGTCGATACGAAGGGTGTCTGCTTGAATGGCAAGGCGCAAATGCGTCAAATTTTGGAAGGAGTGGAGGCGCAGGCGGTCGATGCGCATCTCGTCGACAAGGTTGCAAGCAACAGACAAGCGAAGGATAGTGTGCTGCAAGGAATGGATACCGAGTATGCCGTTGAAGGTGAGTGCTGTGTTGCTGACGCAGAGGCCGTTGTTGAGGAAAGAGGGTCCAAGGGATACCAGGGCGAGGGACGAAAGAGAGTTGAAGGACAGAAGAGCGGAAGAAAGGTCGTGGGGCGACACCGGTGAAACGGCGAGAAGGAGGGTGCGGGTGGGCAGCTGTATACCGCGTTGGCGAAGTGTGGCGAAGTGCTCATTTTTGGCGATGGGGACGGCGAGGGTGTGAGTGAGCAGCGGCCAGACCGCCGCACGGATCCCTCTCGACGTGGTAGAGAGGGAAATGAGAGTCTCGGCACGATTATCGCTGTGTTCCTCCTTCAGACAGTTGGCAATGGTTAACATGGTTTCGAGGGGCTATGGGAGAGGAAGGATAAGCGACGAGGCGTAAAAAGAGGGTGGAACGTACGAGGCGGGACATGACGCCGACGAAGACGGACCAGGTGAAGGAGGAAACGGCGTGATGCGGCCGGCCGCAGGTTACCGAAATAATGACAAAAGGGGTCAGAACGGGAGAAATAGATCTGGGTCACGTATGGGGTTCGAAGGGCGTCATGGGAGGGGAGGACACTTTTTACTTCGGCAGGAAAAGACTGGAAAGTGACGCGGCAGGACGGGCGCGAAGGTACGATGAAAATGGTTGGATGGAAAGGGAAAGTAAAGGGGGACACGGGAGTGAGAAGGGTTTGGGAGATAGGAAAGCGAATTAGAATGTCTGGCCTGGTAGGAATCATTGGGATGGATAATTGATGAAGAACGCAGAAGGAGACGGGGGAGCGAGTTGAAGTCTTGTCTTGTTCCGTCATGCACTCGACGCCCTATGCTGCCGACCGAGATACAGCGCACCAGTCATTACGTTTGTTCACGGGTCGTCTAGAAACAGTTCAGCGGGCTGGAGCGTGGCTCAGTGTCCAGGACGCATTTCACAAGGTTTCGAGGCGGGCATAGATCGTGAGGGGTCTGGTATGAATCATAGGGATGGATAGGCGAAGCAAAAGGAGACGGAGGAGAGAGTTCCAAATCTTGCTTGCTTCACTTCACCTGTCATGAATTAGACGGCGACCGCCTATAGTGTCAGCCGAGATACGGTCCCCGTCGCTCACGCACCAGCCATGAAGTGCGTTCAAGGGTGCATCTACGAAGAACTGAGACGACATAGAGCACCTCGACTGAACACAGTGTTTTCACGTACATATGTCTTGGGGACGGGGAAAGGAAAGGAAGCGGCGGAAGTATCTGCGGCAAGGTATCCGCCTGTACTCCCAATGCGGAGGAATATAGTGAAGGCTGAGCACGCCATGCTTCACGTGAATGTAATGAAGAAGGAGGCAAACGATGGTTGCAGAGTGGTGTGCCGAGTCGATGAGCGGCTGCGAAAAAAAATCCGCCAATGGATACGGTAAGCTGGAGGAGTTTTTCCCGTTTCCCTGGCTAGGCATTATTGGGCAGAATGCACTCAGTGGCACTCGACGCATTTGGTAAGATTGCTGTCACCTTGAGATGCGGTTGCGACCCCACCCGTTGAGGTTGGGCTTAGTACGCAAGTTGGGTTTCCGGTTTCTGACTTGGGGCTGTGCCTTTATGGTAGAAAAATTCGCAGGAAAGGCGGAGGTGGAGATGGTTGGTCAATGCAAGGTCTAGAAACGTGACAAGAATGAGAAAGGAGTAGATAAGAAGGAGGTGCGGTCTAGATTACAATTGTGTAGTTCTCAAGCGACAGAGAAAACGGTTATGTCGGAACCGGAGGAGGAGAGGGACGAAAGGGAAGACAGGGACGAGGATCTGGGACGCTTTTTGTTGGACGGAAGGGAGGGGGAACGGTGACGGGGCTTCTTGGAAGACTTCGAAGAGGCGGCTACGAGCTTATGAAGCTTTCGCATGGTAGCGGGTGGGGGGAAAAATGGGCGAGAGGATTTGGAAGATTTGAGGGCGCTCCAAGGTTCCTCAAGCTCTTTGAGGATTTGAGGAAGGGGGAGGGGCGCGACGTCGATGAGAGGCCCAGCAGCATCGTCCCAAGGACCACCGGGTTGGTCGGATGACTTGGGAGGGGATTCGAGGTGATCGCGTTCGAATATCAAGTCGAGAATGACGCAGGCTAGCTTGATGTCTGCGTGCTGCTCCCTCATATAAAGCTCGTGGTCGTCTTCCGTGGACCGGGCCTTGGTAGTATCCAGGAGCTGCGGCTTGTATTTCGTGGGTTGATCCATGAGCCTGCGAAAGACATGAAGCGCGCGAAGGGGAATAGCTTGAAGGAACAGTGAGTACGGAAAGGGGTGGGATATGGGGAGAGAGACTGACTGCGACGGTACTTGAATGCGCCGTCACCCAGGGAAAGGACCATACGAGCATAGATGCGAATGGCGTCTGGATGCTCCTCGTTCGTTGTGATATCGCCCTTGTGGTGGTCGATAAGGAGAGCCTGCTCGCTGAGGTGGAGCGATTGATATGCGTAGAAGTGAGAGCCGGTAACGATCGAGCGCTCAGGAGTGTATACGCGATGGACAAGGTTGGGAGGTTGTATGCTGGGGTGGTGTTGTTAGAGATGCCGAGGTCGGATGGAGGAAGGACGAACAGGACGTCACCGGGCAAGAGGGTGAGAACATACGGGGTACATGACTCGCGGTTCCCGCGCGAGATGGCCAAGGTGGCACAGGCACGGGCACTGGCAGAGTCAAGGGAAGGATCGAGGCGTAGGTAATACCACTCCTTACGACCTTTCTCCACGTAAAGGGCAGTGCCAGCCCCGTCAGAGTCTTGATGGTCGCGGGTGAGGAAGAAGGGGTGACAGAATAGGACCCATTCGAAACCGCGTTTCATATCGTCAGACGTGGAGCGCAGGTCCGGTTTCTCGAGTCCGAGATGACGTGTTGAAGTGAAGGCGTCAGAGTGGGCACATAGTTCTCTGGTGGAGGGGAGAGAACCGGGAGAGTGGAACGGTTAGTCGATTATTTGTTAAACTGGGGTTATTCGAGCCTTACCGAATCGACGGAATGACGAAACTCCTGTCTGTCGGGCAGTCGAGGAGATTCCAAGGGTCGCCGAGATCAGGAGACCCGCGGAGGAAACGACTGAAAGAACAAGACACATGAACGGTTTTGAGCTCGTGGAGACGTCTGGACTGGGCTGAGGGAGGGAATGAGCAGGGCGTATAAGGGAGTGACGAGGATGAATGAAAAAAGTGAAAGGCTACGAACACTGGGGATTTGTACGGCGGCCGGCGAAGCATTCGGTGAAAGAATCGCGGTCCCAATCGAGTTTCCGGGGAGATGGGCGACCGTGAAGGAGGACAACGTAGTTGTCGCCGATATATTTGGCAATCTGACGGCGTTGGTCGATGGAGTCCTCGTACTGCAGTTCGACGAACTTGGGGTCGTTCTTAGCGTCTGGAGCGTGCAATATCTCGTTGATTTCTTGGACCATTGCGTCCTGTGGTGACGCTCAAGACAGGGCTTATACGCGGAATCAGGGGAGACGCACATAGTTCCTATCGAGAGTGCTAGGTTCTGTCTTAGGGCCCGGCAAGAAGTTTGGTTTTGGCGGCAATGGAAGTAACTTTCGAGGAACTGGGAGAGAGGTCGTGGCGGAGAATGAGACTGGAGCCTGCGGTGGACGGTTTAGTGGGCGCGGAGAGGCAACAAGAGGAAAAGCGACTCACGGGCGAGACAGTGCGGGCTGAAGTAAGATGAGTGGAAGTTTCGTGAACTGGAAGTGGTGAAGGCGGTGGACTTGAGCCGTGGCGGTGAACCTGGGAGAACGAGGAGATAAATGTCTGTTCAACGGCGATGGCGCGGAGTGGTACGCACGGGAGGAGGGCTTGGTGGCACAGTGGCGGCGCGTGAAGGCGGCGGCGAGAGAATGGGTTGCGAGGACATCATATTCTCGATCTCCAATTCGTCCTCTTCGTCGTCTGAAGATGGAAGAAATAATGAGAGGGTGTAAGGCAGGCGGTGGGAGAAGTGTACAGGAAAAGGAGTGAGGGACTAACCTTGATGCGAGACTTGAACCTGGACTGTTGCACGAGATTTCTTCTTCGGCCGAGCGATGGCCAGTTGGTCGTGTTCATGGTCTACAGATGGACGAAATAATGGGAGAGTGGCGTGAGGTATAGTCGAGGGAGGAGTGTGCAGGAACGCGGGTGAGGGACGGACCATGCTGGGAAGCGCGAAGCTGGGCCTCTGCGCGAGATCTTTTCTTTGCGTTGGAGTGATAGCCAGTGAATGTCTTGTGCGCGACGTAGGAGGGATGCTCCTGCCACGGGAACCAGCGAAGGCGATATTGTAGTTCGACAGGATGGCGAAAGGGACTTGATTCTACAGTGGTGTTGTGGTTGTAAATGAGCTCTCGCCACTGAGGTCGAGATCCGGTATAGAGGTGATAGGTGCGCTCATCCGGGTGCGACGGTGGAGCGGTAGAAATATAAACATCTCCGGCGGTGGGGAGCGGGTCGGAGACAAAGGGGTTGGGCGGAAGAAGCGAGGAAGCCTTGAAGCAGGTGAACGCTAATTTGTTGGCGTTCTGGGCGTGTTTTCGTGCGGTGGCGGGAACGTGGAATGCGACGATGTCGGACGTAATCATGTCAATAAAGGGATAGGGTTGTTGTGGAGGAGGTAATAATCGAGACCGGAGGTGGTGGTAAGAGGAAGAGTTGCGGGGGTTTCCGGTTTCCGGAAACCCGCGTCTCCGGAAACCCGCGTCTCCGGAAACCCGCGTCGAGTGAGAAGATACGTGCTGAAAATCGGAGCGAAGCTTTTTTTTTTTCAAATGCATGTTCGTACAATTTACGAGGACGGACGAAGCCCGCGCGACGGCGCTGCTCATAGCGACAGCCCTGCTATGAGCAGCGCCCGTGCTGCTTATCCCAGTCTTCAGACGATTGTTCCCACTCTTAAACGACAAGTTCCCGGGATTCTACTCAACCGCGCGTCCTGCAAGCTCCGAGAGTCCCTCTCACATGAGTAATGGCAGTTCTGGAGGATGTCTATCTTGTGTACACCTCCCTTGGAGACCAGTCTTCAGACGATTGTTAGAGGTCAAATTGGAGTGGGAACAATCGTCTCTAGACTCTGCTTATCCTGTGCAAGTGTGCCAGGCACGGACTGAACTTCGGTGCAGGGTGTACCTGAACCTAATGCGCAAAGCGGGCCTTCCAAATTGTCTGCGAGGGGCCTGATACTTAGAGTGCAACGATGCTGATATGTACAAGGATGGGGTTTTGTCTTGGGTCACGTCGACGAGCTCCCTGTGCGACAGAAAGTAGGCCATTGGACGGGGACCTTGAGGAAGCCATAAAAGGGAGGGTAAGCATGACAGAAATTCGAAGAGCATCTGGGACTTGAGATTTACGAGACCAGAGCCGAGACCTGGAAAATTCCAAGGATGAGGGCGAGCAGTGCTAATATATTGGCAGCATTACACAGTGGAGTACGAAGGAGTGGGGTATGTACGGGGTCTGGATATCACGGAGAGAGGGTAGGTAGGTAGATAAGGGAGAGTGAGGGAGAAGTCTGTGCGCAAGCGGTCGCAGGAAGGGTTGTTGCGATGGGAAGCGTGGGGGAACGTGGTCGCCAGTGCGCAGGACGGGGTGGCCAGAGGGCACATACACAGGGAAGGGCGAAAGAAAGGCGGGCGCGCCGGCGCGGCACAAAAAGTGGGCACGCTGGCGCAGACGCAAGACGCGACGGCCAGAGGGCACACTAGGACGAACTTGGTCGCCACGGTACACAGGGAAGCAGGGTGGGCGGGCGCGCAGGCGCAGGCGCAAGACGCGGCGGCCAGAGGGCACGCGAGGACGAACTTGGTCGCCAGGGTACACAGGGAAGGGCGCAGGACGAGTGACTTGGTCACCCGTCGCCGGCCTGGTACAGTGGTAGAAGGAAACGAAACGAAACGAAACGGAACGGAACGAAACGAAACGCAACGGCACGAAACGGAACGAAAAGAACCGAAACGAAACGAAACGAGACGAGACGAAACCGGACGAAACCCGACGAAACCGGACGAAACCCGACGAAACCGGACGAAACCGGACGACACCGGACGAAACCCGACAGAACGGCACGAAACGAAACGAAACGAGAAAAACAAGAATAATGTATTTTGTCCACAAAAACGCCACATAGTATAGAGCCGTTCGTGCGTTACGCGTCGGCTCGGGAGTTCTCGGTCAGCCATAGCCACCGGTGAGTCCCACGCTTCTGTCATCGTGTTTCGGTTGGATAACGCATTTAGCAGTATATCTATCCTCTGCTGCTTCCTGCACCGCATTATATCGCCGATTCTCGCGCTCGCCGTCGCTCAACATCGTCGTCATGGCCGAGCGCCCGATTCGACCCAAGCGGCCGTCTGGAGATCCTCCGCATCCACACCAAGAACATGAAGCTTTGTGACGATGTCGACCTCGAGCAAATCCGCACTCTGGCGCATATGGTGCTTGGCCAAATTCACGCGTTGGAGCACAGGTCGTTGTTCTCTGGCAAACATAGCCACAGGCGAGTCCCACGTTTCCGTCCTCGCGTTTCGACTGACTTGTGTCCAGTCTCTCTTCGGAAGTCGCGCTGAATCTTGGTGACGATGTCGACCTCGAGCAAATCACCGCTGACACGCATCTGGGCGATTCCAGGATGTTTGCAATTTTCTCCACATGTACAATTTTATACGTACCACGACGGATTTTGAACCCTGAACATGTGCATTACGTAGACCTGAATATAACCCGTTTTACCGCACCTCCTCGCCCGACCGAATGAGCTGCACCCGAACCTCTCCCGCTCACCCAGACAGAAGATGCACCGGAGGGACACCCGCTCCCCATGAAATATGCACCGGATCTTGACATTTATGCACCAGGGACAGTCTCTGCGCCCTCTGCTCGTTCACTGCGCCAGGATCCTGTCCAGGACTTGCGGCGTTACGCTGTGCTGGTTCAATTCAGTAGAACGTGTTTTTTGCGTTCCTCCAGTTCTCAAAATTTCCGGCGATAACTCTCCGTGTTGCGAGACGGGGCAAGGGCGCAAGGGAACCTGGGTCGTGGTGCGGCGCGTCCTAATGAGCGCGTCGAGCAACGAGAGTTCAAAACAAACAAAGTCTATTCCGGCGATACGTACAGCTGCGCATCTACAACCGACCTTCCAACAAGTCGACATTCCTCCTGGCCTGCATAATGGATTCAGCATGAGAACAGCACGGGGGTCAAGCCGCGCACCTCTGCAATAAGCTCCTCCTTCAACGCCGGCAAATCTTCCCGCGGTCCGATGGAGATTTCAGTCCTCGGCGGCGGGTTCCCGACAAACAGACACAAGTCGTCAGGGAGATACCCGCCCTGCTCAGCGAAGAACAGCGCCCGGTCGCGTTCTTCCTCGTCCCGCATCGTGTCCAGAGTCTGCAGTGCGCCGAGCAGCAGCTGCTCCGCGGCCGCGCTGTACCGCGCTCGCCGGTCGAGCTCCAGCACGAGCTTCGAGTACGCGAGTCTGTACGACGCGTACGTCGAGCGCAGCGCGTCGAGCGTCTCGAGATGCGCGTGCAGGCCTGAGCGAGAGATTAGGATGAACATCGCAACTATTGGCACTACGCACCACCGAGGATGTCGCGTGCGTCCGACTCGACTTGGTCTTGGTGCGCGAGCGTCTCGTCCATTAGCGTTTCCAGCGTTTCGAGAGCGTGGATAGTGTGCGAGATGGCGTGCAGTCGGTCTTCCTCTACGCGTCTAAGAGTGACGAACTGCGGGCTAGGAGGAATGAGATGTTGCGCATGGCAGAAGAAGCGGCACGTACTGAACAGCGGCGATCTGCTTTGCAAAATCTTGGATTTCGGCCAAGATTAACGGCAGCTCGTCCGTGTCGCGCACCAACACTACAAGTCGCAGTCAATACTACGTGGGCACGAGAAGAGCGACGTACAGTCGATGTCTTGCGGCGCGGCATCTTCGTCTCGGACAGCGTGCTCGACCTGTTGCAGATGCGCCATGATGCCGTGCAGGTGGTTGGCCATTGCATCTGACGCCTTCTTCTGCTCGTCGCGCAGGAGATCCAGTACGGCACTTGGTGAGTCGGTAGCGTCGACGAGCTCGCCCGACGCGGCCGTCACGTGCGCTTCGAGCGCATACTGCGCGTGCGCTGTCGAAGCGAGTAAATCCTAAATCTGAATTAGATGATGTAGCTTGCCGACGAGAATACTTGCATCCAATCTGTTGCGCTCGTCGTCTATCTTGTCGTTCGCGTCCTCGATCGCGTTCTCGTCAATAAAGTCGCGTAGGGTCTTAGTCATGAGCTTTCGCTTGCCGTTCGTCTTGAGCGTGCTCGAGCCAGCACCCGCGTCTTCGTGAATGCCGTTTGGCTCGAGAAGGAAGACGTCGTCGTCGGCGTCGTCTGCGCTCGGAGACGCGTGCCAGAAGCTGGCTGGAACGACTTGTGCGCCGCACGCGTCCAGAACCTGGTCTAGTGCCATGACATATTGTGCACGCAATGCATCCCATTCCTGAGAATATGTTGAGTGAGCCGACGACTACCAGAACGTCCGTCTACCTTCGCTTCTTGAATTACGCGCATACGTTGCTCGCCCAAAGTCTTGGCGACTTGTGAAGCTAGCTGAATGCACAAAATTCAGAGATCTAAAGCTTCGCAGGTATTATGAGCTCACCTTGAACTGTTCCAGCACGCCGTCGACCATCCAGCGCACTTTCGCGTGCAGGGCGACGACGTCGACGGCCACGCGTGCTGAATCCTGCATCTGGTCGTTCGCATGCACACATAAGAGCTGGGCGTCTTGGAATGCGCGTTCAGACGGCGGAATCAGCGACTCGACGGGCGAGCTCATGGTGGTAAGAGGCAAGAGGGGTTGCGGCTGAAGCCGTAGGGACGGTCGAGGAGTCCGCAACATCCGGTCCGTAATGACCGATCCGGCAGGGGCCGAATTCGCGTCTTGCTTCCCGCCACAACCGTTTGAGCACCGCCAACATTGTCGCGCTCGCTACGCCTGCCTGACCTCTTTGACTGTCCATAATGGCCTCTAAACTGGCCGACGAGCTCCTAAAGGAGATTCTATCACCGCCATTACTCGTTCCCGACGACCTCTTCGCCGACTCCGGCGCCGTATCTCCGTTCAGCAAGGCAACATACTCTGCTGCTGATGTCTTACTTGTCTGTAAGCGCTGGATGCGCGTAGCGACACCCGCCCTTTACGCCACGGTGGTCATTCGGTCGCTTGCCCAGGCGCAGGCCCTCGCGTTTGCTCTGAAGCGCAATCCTGATTTTGGTCGCTATATCAAGAAACTCCGGCTCGAGGGTGCTTTCGGCCAGCATCTTGCTGTGCTCGCCACTGCTGCTCCCAACATCACCGACCTTTGCTTCTCGCTTGCTCTTTACGCCGACTCGAAAGTGAACGGCCTTGTCAAACTCCTCGCTGCTGTTTCTCCCGACCGGGTCATCCTCACTACGGCGCCTGCGAAGATCATCCAGAATAAGGGCCATGCAGAAGTCGTCAAGGCCCTCTGTAGCTCAATTCCTCAATGGTCGAAACTGGTATGTCATATCGTTCACGAGTCGTCTTACTCACATTAGATGGCAGCACACCTTTCACTTTTCTTCATCCCTGACGAAATTACGACGCTACAGTAGTACATCGGAGCTGGATTTGTATCCCGAAATCGCCACGGCTCTCGCTAGCTCGACGTCCCTTCGCACCATCCATCTACGGTGGTACTTCTACGCGTCAAGCAATGGCGTGCTGGATATACTGGCCAGCAACCGCCACGTCGAGATCTACTACGTTAATGTGGGCTCTGCCTACAGCACAGAATTCTCATTGTCCGCCCTGCCGAACGAGTTACGAGGCCGTGCTCGTATCGTCGCCGGCAAGGACGCGCCAGTCAAGGCTCCTGAGCCCATAGTGGAAAATCCGTTCTATATGCCGATGTCAAATGCTACAGACCCGGTCCGGACGGCGATTTGGACGCGTATACTAGAGTATGCAGTGGAGGCGACCTACTCCAGCGGCTACCCCACCTGGTTTGATACGAAGCACTATTCCGAGCGAAACGTCATCTCCGTCCTGCGCGTGTCCAAGGCATTTCAGGTACGTGTCGCGGCCACTTCTTGTCCTTTAATGCAATCATTTGATACGAGCGCCAGGCCATGACGGTCCCCATTCTGTCCCGTCGCATCACTATCGAAGGCCTGCATGGGTATAAGACGGCGATGCGATACTTCGAGCAGTTTCAGATCCCCGCAATTGCTGTGCAAACGCTCCAGCTCAGCGACGTGAACTTCGATGTCTCTCCCCTCGTCTCCAAACTCAAGGAACTTCGAAGTGCCTCTGTGTTTGCTCGATCCGATCTTCTTGAACTCGTTGGCGGCGCATCCGGTGCAATGCTGGAGGAACTCACCGTTTCCTCCTATACGTCTGGTAGTTTGCCCGTTGCAGTACTTCGCCCCTTTACCCGCATCACAAAGCTGCGCTGGACGACAACGAAGACACTCACCGATACGGATCCTCCATCGAGTTCATATGTGAAACTTCCACGTCTTCGCATCATCGAACAAGTGAACGGGAATGTTCTCGACGGACTTGCCAGATGCGAGTGCGTATTTTCCTTTCGAATGCTTCACCAAGCGAGTGTTTGATACTTGCGCTCGTAGGATGCCTGACCTTGAGGAGGTCCACAACGCTCGTCCGTGGTTGGGAGCCGAGGAATTCTTGAAGATGCAGGGCAGCCGCGTCAAGAGGTGCATTACGTACTCGCCCTCACGACTGTGGCTCGACGCATTTATCAATCTAGAATCCATGGTGGTCAATGGCAGCGCCGCGGTTCGTTCTTGTCATATCCGACTTGCAAACAAATGCACTGAACTAAATCGCGACCGTCGTAGGTTGGTCAGGACCCGAGCGTCTTCGAGGGAGGACACGCGACCCTTCGCGTGCTCTCACTTCCTTGGATTCCCGCGCTGTGAGACTTGCCCACTGCGTATCTGCAAATTTCCTGATGACCGTTTGTGCAGACCCCGAGACAAACGCGATGTTTGGCGAGAGCTCTTCGACTGTATCACGCGCGACGCCTATCCATCCCTGAAAGAAATCCGTCTGACATACGCCTGCGAGATCTGGCCCTCAAATGAGTACGCTGACGGTCCTGCCCACAATACGGCCGAGAAGCTGACGATGTCTGCAGGCGCGAAATCAAGAAGAGTCGGTGGCCAGATTATGCGGCAGGCTTAGCTGCTGAAGGTATTACGCTCCTCGATCATACTGGCCGAGCCTGGAGGCCACGGTTATCCACGCGTCGATGACGGATTTTGTGATGTTTGGTAGTCACTTCACGTCGGTGCCTCTCGGCGCTCGCATGCTATGAATATTGCTACGTTTCGTCTTCTGTATATCCTTCAGATTCCCAGGTCAGTTTCAATACACCTATCAACAAAACGCTGCGTGTACTCTGTACGAGACGGCAAGTCGAGCCGAGCACAGCTGTAATCTCGAACGGGGCCGCGGCTGCGCAGCACACCGGTGCCGCTCAGCGCTTGACTGCCTTGACTCCCTACCGCGTTGTGCGCTATCACGATTCGCGACCTAGACGCCCCTTATGAGTCAAGCGCTCCCCAACGAACTCCTGAAGGAGATACTGTCGCCGCCGTTACTCGTTCCTGACAAGCTCTTCGCCGACACTGGTGCTACCTCGCCGTTCAGACAGGCTACGCACTCTTCCGCTGATGTTCTACTCGTATGCAACCAATGGATGCGCGTAGGAACACCCGTACTATACGAAACCGTGGTGATACGCTCGACTGCGCAGGCGCAAGCACTCGCCTTGGCTCTGAAGAGCACCCCCGCGTTTGGTCGGTTTATCAAGAACCTTCGCATCGAGGGCGCATTCGGAGCGCATCTTGGCAAGATTGCGTTGGTTGCTCTCAACGTAACCGATTTCTGCTTTTCTTTGGCCATATACGCCGACGCGAATGTGAACGGCTTGGTCAAGCTTCTCAGTACACTCGACCCCGAGCGCGTCATTCTCACCACAGCACCTCCGACTGCAGTCAAGAATAAGGGTCATACCGCAGTGCTTAGTACCTTGTGCCGTTGTATTCCTAAGTGGAGTCGTTTTGTGCGTAAACCCAGTCCAGCCATCCTCGCGTTATCTGACATCGAGTTGATTGTCAGAGAACGTTCCACTATTCCAGCTCGACCAGTCTAGTGGGACGGAGTCATTCCACCGACTACAACATGTATCCAGAGCTTGCAGGAGCTCTCGCTAGATCTTCTTCCCTCCGTGCTGTTCATTTCTGGCTGCCTCACTCCGAGTCCCCCGGCACTTCGACACTCTTCACACTTGCGACTAATGTCGCCATCACTCGCTTCTACGTGACAGCTCCACACAGCCTGGAGGCTCGACATGTGGAACACCAGATCCCTCACTCAATGCGCTCACGTCTTCGTATTGTCGGTCAAGAAAATGCGGGTGACTCGAATGTCGCGCATCCCACAGCATCCCTTCCAAACCCGTTCTTCACACCGCTTTCAAATGTATCTCCTGCGACTCGATCGGCTATATGGTCTCGCATCATCTCGAATGCGATTCTGAAGTATGCAGACGAGGGTGCAGGTCCCCATGACTCTTGGGCCACTCCTTGGTTCGACAAGGAACATTACAGACAGAAGACCGCGAAGGCGATCCTCCTCGTCTCACGTTCGTTCTTCGTGCGTAGCCCGTCGCCTGCGACCTAGTAATTCACTGACTGGCTTTACCCACCAGAAACTGGCCGTCGCGCTGCTGTGCAGACACGTTGCGCTCGATGCGTATCATATAACGCAGCAATCGACGTTCCAATCGTACCTTAGGCAGCTCGACATCCCGTATTCTGAAGTGCAGGTCGTGAAGATATGCAACTGGGGCCGTTCGCCCCTCGGTGTTGTGGAGCTCGTCTCGAAGTTCACTTCACTCCAGTCTGCAAGATTGACCTGACTACCTCGGTTCTTACCGTGATCGGTCAGGCCTCCGGATCGACGCTCACACATCTCGTGATCGAGGCGCCACAGGACCTTCCCTTCGACATCACGGCTCTCTCTCAATTCACGCAGTTGGAGACACTACATTTCAAAGTCCAACGCATATCACAGGATCCTAAGTTTCTCCTGGGACATCTGCCCGCGGATGCTCTCCCGCGCCTGCGGACTATAACCGTAGTGAACGGATCGGTATTGCTTGCGAAGCTCGCCGTCTGTCGGTGCGTACATCTCCAACACGCTCTTAATTTCATCACTCAACGGAACGCTGGAATGCGACCTTGTACAGTATCCCAAGATTTGAAGAGCTTCGCGTCGCCATCGGAACCACCTTCTCTCCGAACGACCTTTTGCCCGCGTTCCTTGCCAGCCACGGACGGAAAGTGAAAAGACTCACTCTCTCCACTGTGGCGACGTCCCGCAACGTGTTCAATGCGTGCACTCGCTTAGAGGCGCTCGAAATGCTTGCCGCGGTATGCTCCTCTTCTTCCGCCGTGAGGTCCTCCCTCTTACCCCCGTCTCAGTTTGAAGCACCTTCCCCAGAAGCGTTTGAAGGTGGCCATGCAACGCTTCAAGAACTCAAAATTCATTGGGCAGCCAACGCGTATGCTCCAGTCTATCCCACTCCGTACTCAGCACGGACGCTCACATCGCTGTGTAGTCACGGACAAGCGGAAGACAACGCGTGGAGGATGTTCTTCGAGATGTTCACCCGTGACCTGTACCCCTCCTTGCGCGAGATCAGGTTTAACATGTACGGCGGGAAAGATCTCTGGCCCTCTTCTGAGTGCGTCTCTTCATTGCAGTTCGTAAGACTGATGCTGATATCTTACAGGCGAGAGATGAAGAAGAGTCCGTGGCCAGACTTCGCGTCGAAGCTGGCGGCGCAAGGGGTCACGATACTCGATCATAACGGGCGAGCGTGGCGACCTCGGTTGTCTGCGCGTCGATGAGGAACGTGGCGCGACAGCGCTTCGCAATTCCGAAGTCCTGCATATGGACGAGGAGGAGAAGTGTATTCTCGGTGTTACCTTCCGGTTTACTGATGTTCCTAAGCGTCAGCTATGTCAGTATATATGGGAATCAAGCAGTCAGCGGCGGACGGGCGAAATATCGTAGGCAGGCGGCGAGATGTTCGAGACTCGCTGTTCGGGCTGCGGGCAGGAGCACATTGTAGTGCGGCAAACATCTGCGGGCATCAGGTGAGTGGACGAGGGTAGAGGAGAAAGGACAAAGAAAGGAAGGCCGCGAGCCGTAGCCGACAACGGAACAGAATTTAGACAAATCGGAGGACATCACAGCGGCTCGGTACGCGAATCCTTGGGGTGCTCGATTCGTTTGAGATACGTTGCGTCTTCTTTGACCGGGCTCGGACACGAGAGGCGAGCGCGAATCTACTTTACCGCGCTTGACCTTCAAGTTGCAGCTTACTCGACTGAGACGTCCAAGCACTTCGAGCACGCTGAAGGTCATTTGAACATAACACCATTTTCCTGATGAACGCGAGGCAGCGCTAGCGTGTACAGTAGTACTGTACTGTACATGTGGAGACGAGCAGATCTACAAATCCAATAGTCCAAGTAAAGTAACAACACGGAAATCCCAAGGAATGCAACATAACAAGAGGTAGTACAAGTGCAAAGTATCAGTCAAGAGGAATTGGATGCGGGATGCGACGGCCCAGGCGGCATCTGGATCGTCATGGTCGTATGGCGGGAAATGTATTGCATTGGCTGACGTTCGGGATGTGGGTCTGCCGGCGGCGTGCGCTGCGTGAGCAGTGCGGGTGGACATGCGTCGGCGCGTATTGCGCGCGGCAGACTGACCGGTCTTCGTCGCATGGCAAGTGCAGCGGCCATCGGACCGTCGCCGTCATCTTGCGAGCTGGCCGAGCTAGCTCCGAGTCCCGCACGCGGCGTGAGGACAGGTAATGTTGTCGCGAGTGGCTGCAGACTTCGTCGTGCAGAGTCAGAGTCTGAAGAAGTCGACGCGAGCCCGAGCGCAGTGCCTGGTGTCCAGCCCTGTCGGGTGAGCAGCTGGTGGCCAATGTTGGAGTGTGTCAGGGGCGGAGCCGAAGACGTCGGAGAGGTGGAAGGCCGCGGCGTGCGTCGACTGAAGGTGAATCCCACAACAGCAGTGGAACTCCCCGAGGTTGACAGTTGTGTTTGTGGCAGCGGTTGCGCTTGCAGCAGCTCGCTCGAGCCACCGCTTCGGGCTCGTCGGAGCGACGCGCGGTCTTTGTAGTCTGACGAATGCGGGACCGGTGCGGATTTGGACGGTGCCACAAGCGCCGAACGCAGCGCCTGTATGGCTTTCCGCGCGCACGGGGGACCCGTGCTCGAAGTAGTAGTTCGCGCCGGCGGCTCGCGTGACCGTTTGTCGAATAGCGGAATTTCTGTGTCCTGGGCGAGCACGCAGTCGCCGCAGGGCAGAGCGTCGCGGTGCGCGTGCACGACGAGCACGGTGCTGCCGATGCTAATAACGTCGCCGTGCTTCAAAACGCGCGGCCGACTCGCAGTACGCGTTCCAGACAAGCGTTCGCCGTTGACCGTAGTTCCGTGCACGCTGCCGAGGTCGACGACGGCCCATTGCGCCAGCTGGCGATCGAAGTAGAGGCTGGCGTGGAATTTCGACACAGCCATCTCCTTGAGCCGCAGCCTAGCCTGGGAAGGATCCAGAGAGACGTCGCGGCCGACAGAGAGCTCGGCAAAGCCGTCGAGCACGGCGACGCGCTGGGTAGCCGGCAGAATGAGCGACGCGGTGACGACGAGCCGCAGAGGCGACGAGCGCGTCGAGCTAGGGCTTGGATCAGACGGCGTAATTGCCGTCCCGCTGCTGCCTGCGCTCAGGCTCGACATCGCGCGCGGCGGCGGTGAGATTGTGTGTGGTCAAAGAGCGGACGACGGGCAAGACCGGTCAATTGAAGCTCTAAACCCGGGCCCGGATAATTTGCCGATTAGCCCTGAGAAGAAACAGGAGGCG
Source organism: Exidia glandulosa HHB12029 (assembly GCA_001632375.1). Classification (NCBI taxonomy): domain Eukaryota; kingdom Fungi; phylum Basidiomycota; class Agaricomycetes; order Auriculariales; family Exidiaceae; genus Exidia; species Exidia glandulosa. The sequence continues at coordinate 114,372 of KV425958.1, forward strand.
CATGGTCCTCTCTCTCAGCGCATAATATATGGTCCACAGAGATATACGTGTGTCTAAACGCGTGGGAATCTCGGTTTTGAGGTCATAAGTATTTTCTCTACGGCTTTTTTATGCCCGTTCACCTCGGCTTCTGGCGCAGCACCGTCCATTAATGTAATTAACCCAACGGATGGGCATGGCGTCATGACTGATGCGCTGTAGACTGCAATCAACAGACCCTCTCAAAATTCATTCCACACGTGGCAATTCACACCGTATACGGCAGCCCGAGGTCGCACCGCGAAGCCTAGAACCTCCTCTCCAAGTCTCCGCGAGGCTACTTACATTATCGCGCACAGGCCTCCATGGACCATGATGACGTTCCCAGGCTTCGAAAGAAAGTGACGCCCGACCACCGGTTTAGGCCTAGAACGACTGTTTGTGTACTTATGACGCTGTCGATCTTTGACCGCGGGTGCCTGATGGTGGCCGTGCATACTGCTTGCACAAACGGAATTGTAACAAGTCTTGCAGTGTAGTGAACTATCGGCATCCGACTACAGAGCCCGCGCCGTTCAATGTTGTGGGAGATAGTTCGGACTTCTGTATTCACGCTGAAGCGCATCCAAGTGGCGAAGATCCCGTCTCGCAGATGAGCGTTCGCAGAGACAAGGTGCTCCCTGATCACCACGATGTGCTGATGGTCAAAATGGCCGTGGGACATTGTAGAGGAGCGAGATTTGTGGCATGCTTGACTTCGGGAGTCCGACTCGTCGAGGCTGTGTGACAGCAAGTCACAATCTGGAGCTCTGTCTATACAGAGTGTCAGTTCTAAAGAGTGGACACTCTGCTCTAGGGTACACGTCACGCAGATTTCCCACTGAGGTATTCGCGCAGCTTGCTCGTTTCGACCGGCTGGGCGTCTGCAGTCGCCTAGAGATCGTCGGAAGTAAATCCTCGAGACTCTGCATCCAAAGATCTGATGACCAACGCACTATGGTATGAAGGTGGGCGTAGTCGTTGAGTTTGACTACTTCGACAGTGAGAGGGGCATTGACGTCTAGCTTCTCGTCGCCACTCATTGTGTCCTCGCCCTGTAATGTTGAACATAGTCAAAATCAGCTCAATGATCGGCGGGTCACCGCACCTTCACACCCACGCGCAGACAGTGCCACGCCGTATTCGCCAGCCCAGCAAAAGTGACAGGGTAGCTTCCCCGCTCTCCTTCGGGTACGCGACTCACGATCGCGGCGCACAGCTCCGAGATGCACAACCCATGGCTCGTACAGGCGACCCGCACCTCCTCGTCTCCGCCCTTCTTGCCTCTCGACGCCCAGATAATCGGCATCAACAGAGGCTCGAGTACCTCACACACTGTACGTGCGCGTAGATCGTTCAGCGACTCGCCCTCGGGGAACTTCTCGTCGCGGCCATACAGAATCGGGAAGATGTTCTTCGAGGCGTCGAGCGGGACGGAGGGCGAGTCGACCCATGCGTGGCCCTCCGCAACACCGAAGTACTGCTCGCGCAGTCCCTGAGTGACAGTGAAGGGTGGCTTCGGATCCGATTTCGTCGCATCGAACACGGCGCGTGCGGTCGAGTGTGCGCGCTTGAGGTCGGACGCGAAGATTGCGTCGAATGGCGTGGTGGAGAGCGCAGCACCCAGAGCGGCTGCTTGCTAGATTCAAAGTTACAAAAGGAATTAAACTGAAGCCTGAGACGGAGTCTGGTGTGCATACCCGTTGGCCTGTAATCGTTCTACGATCAGTAGGTGTATCAAGCGCTGCAAAACTGCAAAGCAGGCGCACCGAGGTCGGAAAGCGGCGCATCCTTCCAGCCAGCCCATACAGGACGCTATATACAGGCAGGTCGCACAATTAACACGAGGTCGACGGCGTGAGCGACGCACCAAGTTGTCTTCAGATTGTCCATGGCGAATCTAGGACGAACGCGTCAGGCTGAGGAAATGGCGACGGGAGTCACAGGCGTACGCACGAAGTAGATGGTCACGGTCATGGTGGTCAGAGGCAAAGCAGGTAATGACTCGCCGCGCTCGTCGTGTCGCACCGCAATGGTGTGCGCTTACGGGCCGGTGATCCTCCGAAGCGCCCGCTTACGTACACAGTGCAAGCTGCTTGCCAGAGTAAGTACAGTATTTACCGCAACGAAGATACCAATACTACGTCGGTCGTGACACGCAGCGACGCACGGCTTACTCTTTGTTGACTATAACAAACCCGCAGCATTGGAGGACCTCAGCTGCAGGGTAGGAGGGTTTGTTACCGGTCTGTAGGCAACGGGTCTTATTTATTGTCCAAATCGTACGAACCTGTTCAGGTCGTCATTTTGCTGAGTTTTCTACATGCAGACTTCAGAAATTCTAAGCTATAATGATTGGGGGAACGGTGAAGTAGGGCCACATTCAATACGCGCTTCGTGAGAAACCATGGTCGTTTGCTAGGATTCAGTGTCGTAGCGCCTTGCGCAGCCCACAAAGTCTTGGCCAAGAACTCTTTCTAATCTCTCTCCCTAGTAAGTACGACAGTAAAAGTCTACAGCAAGGTACCAACGTCAGGACGTCTGTCATCGACGTGCGGATAAACGTGGCCGCCAGGCTCGTCCGGTATGGTCGAGGAGTGTGATACCTTCAGCAGCTAAGCCGGCCGCATAATCTGGCCACGGACTCTTCTTGATCTCGCGCCTATGAACAGTATCAGCTCCCCGCACGCAGTGTGGGAAGGACTGCGGCGTACTCATTTGAGGGCCAAATCTCACACGGGTATGTCAGGCGGATTTCTTTCAGGGACGAATAGGCGTGGCGCGTGACATTGTCGAAGAGCGCTTGCCAATGATCGACAACGCTTTTGTTTCGCGGTCTGCACAGCCGGTCATCAGAATATTTACAGCTACGCAGTGGACAAGTCTCACTGTGCGGGAATCCAAGGAAGTGAGAGCACGCGGAGGGTCGCGTGTCCCCCTTGGAAGACACTCGGGTCTTGACCAACCTACGACGGCCGCGAGTTAGTGCAGTGCATTTGTTTACGGGTGATATATGACAAGAACGAACCGAAGCGCTACCATTAACCACCAGAGACTCCAGGTTGATAAGTGCGTCGAGCCACGGTCGTGACGGCGAGTACGCAATGTACCTCTTGACGCGGCTGCCGTGCATCTTTAAGAACTTCTCGGCTTCCAACCACGGACGGGCGTTGTGGACCTCCTCAAGATTGCGCATCCTACGACAGCAAATATCAGACACGCACTCAGTGAAGCGTTCGAAAGGAATTACGTACTCGCATCTGGCAAGTCCATCGAGAACATTTCCGCTCATTTGTTCGATGGTACGAAGACGTGGAAGTTCGATGTTTGGAGCGTATGCCAGTGGAGGATCTGTATCGGCGAGCGTCTTGGTTGTCTTCCAGCGCAGAGTCACGATATGGGTGAACGGACGGAGCACTGCGACAGGCAAACTACCCGCCACGTAGGAGAAAACGGTCAGTCCCTCCAGCATCGCACCGGATGCGCGCCCGACGAGTGCAAGAAGATCCGATCGAGCAAACACAGATGCGCTTCGGAGTTCCTTGAGTCTGGAGACGAGCGGAGAGACATCGAATTTCACGTCGCTGAGCTTGAGCGTTTGCACAGCGATTGCGGGGATTTGAAACTGCTCGAAGTATCGCGTCGCCGTCTTATACGCATGAAGACCTTCGATCATGATATGGCGGGACAGAATGCGGACTGTCATGGCCTGTCGCTCGTATCAAAACACGTTGCAGCCCAGCACCGTGAGAAACGCATACCTGAAATGCCTTGGACACGCGCAGAACAGAGACGGCGGCTCGTTCAGAATAGTGCTGGGTATCAAACCAGGTGGTGTAGCCAAGATGGGAGTAGGCCGCCTCTACGGCGTACTCTAGTATACGCGTCCAAATTATCGTCCGCACGGAGTCTGTAGCATTTGACATCGGCGTATAGAACGGATTTTCCACTATGGGCTCGAGAGCTTTGGAGGTCGAGTCCCTCCCGCCGACGATGAACGCGCGGCTTCGCATTTCGTGTGGCAGGGCAGACAGAGAGAACTCCGTACTATAAGAGCAGCCCACAGTGATGCAGTAGGTCTCAACGTAACGATTGCCGGCCAATATTTCGAGGACGCTGTTGTTGCCCCCGTAGTAGTACCAGCGCAAATGGATGGTGCGAAGGGAGGTCGAGCTAGCGAGCGCTGTTGAAATCTCGTTATATATCTCGAGCTCGGATGTAGTATTGTAGCGTCTTGCTGTCGTCAGTGACGACGCAAAGTGGAACGTGTGCTACGATAAAGCGTGAGATGATGACCGCATGAACAGTATGCCATACCAATCGCGACCACCGAGGGATTGAGCTACAGAGCGTCGAGAGTACTTCTGCATGGCCCTTGTTCTTAATGATCTTCGCAGGTGCGGTAGTGAGGATGGCGCGCTCGGGAGAAACAGCACCAAGAAGCTTGACAAGGCCCTTCACGTTCGAGTCGGCGTAGAGAGCAAGCGAGAAGCAAAGGTCGGTGATGTTGGGAGCAGCAGTAGCCAGCACAGCAAGATGCTGGCCGAAAGCACCCTCGAGTCGGAGTTTCTTGATGTAGCGACCAAAATCAGGATTGCGCTTCAGAGCAAAGGCGAGGGCCTGCGCCTGGGCAAGCGACCGAATGACCACCGTGGCGTAAAGGGCGGGTGTCGCTACGCGCATCCAGCGCTTACAGACAAGTAAGACATCAGCAGCAGAGTATGTTGCCTTGCTGAACGGAGATACGGCCCCGGTGTCGGCGAAAAGTTCGTCGGGAACGAGTAATGGCGGTGATAAAATCTCCTTGAGGAGTTCGTCGGCCAGTCTGGAGGCCATGATAGACGTTTAACGAGGTCAGGTAGGCGTAGCGAGCGCGAAGATGAACGTGACGGAGCTCAAAGGAAGACGCCGCGCGAACTCAGCGAGGGGTGGGCGAGTAAACTACCGCATCAAACAGGAGTGTGTGTGGGTGGGAGGGATGATCGATGTTCCCTGGGTCGTGTTCCCAGGGCGCATCGAAGCAGGATGTGTCTAATTAGGCCCGTATATCCTGTAACTACCTACCTACCTACCTACCAGCGGGTACCGGTGGACCCGGTGGCTCGGACATTACGGCGAACCACGGCGTGGGCGCTCACGTGGCCACAAGATTCGGCTCACAAGCCACCTGCTGTATTAGAAGACAATAAGTTTCTCAGCTGGAATGGACTCTTATTCGATTTCTTATCAATGCGAGTCCACTACTGCCAGTGCACACAGCATTCACGGCCCCTGACTCGGAAGCCTGAGGGCTCCATCTCACATTGGAGTACTACGGTAGCGAGTTTTCTTCTATTATTATCAATGGATGCAGCGCTATCATGGACGCGTGAATCGCGAGTTTCGAGGGCGCCACGCTCGTCCGCTATGATCAAGGAGTGTAATGCCTTCAGCCGCCAAAGTCGCTGCAAACTCCGGCCACGGGCTTTTCTTGATCTCCCGTCTAGCGTGTCCACGTATTAGCATCATGTTACATCGTACAGGTAGTTAGGAAGGGATACGCACTCGGTTGCCGGCCAAAGCTCATACCCGCTGTTCACGAGCCGAATCTCGCGGAGAGACGGGTACAGGGTTCTCGTAAACGTCTCGAAGAACACACCCCAAGCACCTTCATCGGTGGATCCAGTACGAGATCTGTTCCGGGTTGCGGCAAAGGAATCAGCACAGCTGCTGAGCTGAGGAGACGGGAGGTAGAGAAAGAGGGAACATACGGTTTAGGCACCCAATTCAGCTTGAGCTCCGTGAGGGTTGCATGGCCCAACTCCCACGGGTCTAGAGCAGGCGCACCATACTGATACAATCAGGGTTGAGCAATGAGGCGCGGCGGCGTGGACGCAGGAACACACCTCGTCTGATAGTTCCAATGACTGGAGGCGTGTGCATGCCTCGATGAGATCACGGGAGGCAGAGCTAACACGTATGTGCCGCAGTTTCTGACCGTGTTTCTTGCAGAATCCCATAGGAAGGCCGTCAATATTGGGATCGACCATACTAGGTTGTACGCGAATTTCCTCGAGCAACGGCATCCTGACAAGATCGTTCATGACCCTTCGCTAATAGGGAGTTGTGAGGACGTACCTGCACACCATGACTTTCTCCAAGAAATGCCGCGCATGGGTAACTTCCAGGACCCGCAGCGACGAAAGTGCGTCTGGCGGGAGAGATCCGGTAAACCCCATTTCGATCATAGAGATACCTACTACACCGAGGGGATCTGTGAAGCACAAGGTGGTCAAATGCGGAAATTGAGAAACTGCCGTGACATCGAGCTCTGCCCGGTGCAAGGACGTGATGGTGAGACGCGTGAGTACCGATCCAGAGGCTCGGCCAAGTGCAGCAAGGATCGGGGTGCTCGCAGACACGGTCGCGGAGTGTAGAGAGGTGAACCTTGACACCAGCGGCACGACATCGGCGTGCAAGGGAGTCCGACCGCTTATTTGCTCGGACAGCAGAGTCGAAGGCGCGATGTGGAACTGTTGGAGGTACTGTCGAAGCACTGGCAGCTGCACGGCGTTGGTGCCGACGGCAACATGCTCGAGGAGGATCGGGACGGTCAGATCCTGGTGGACAGTTTAGTTGATTTGTGAACGTACATAACTATAGGGCGGAGGGCGTACAAAGAACAACCGGGACGTTAAGAGGAGAGACTTAACGGTCGTCCAGGCGAAATACTCCAGGTCGAACCAAGTACTGGTATAGCCATAGTGCGGCATGTCGGTCGCGGACTTCTGTACTGCATGCGAGATAACGCGGGACCAAATTGCTGAACGTATTGCGGGGGCTGCATCAGAGAGCGGGGTGTAAAATGGGTTTGAGAGGGTAGGCTCGGGAATGGTACAGTCGGTCGCCGTCTGGTCGACGATGCGAAGACGTGAGCGCATGGCAATTGGGATGAAACGTTGCAGCCCCGCGTCGCTGAGCTGGTATGGCGTTCGTAGAAAGAAATCGGTGATAGATGTACTAGTCGCGAGTTCCATAAATGCTGCAGATGGTCCCGGGCCGTAGCCCGAGTTTCGCCAAAGGTGAACGGTCCGGAGTGAAGGAGATTTAGCGAGAGCTGCAGCGATCTCCGGGTACAGGTCGCACTCGATCATGCGAAGCCCTCCTCTGGCTACGCAAAAAGAACTCGAGTAGTGAAAGACACGCTGGCGACAAGCGAGAGCGATAAGTGAACATTCGTTGAGCGGAGCGAGCGCCACATACGAGACTGGTCCATTTGGGAATTTGAGTACATAGAGTTTTCACGACCTCGGCGTGACCCTTGTTCTTCACGAGTTTGGCAGGCGCGGTGGTCAGGATAACGCGCTCCGGTCCAATCGCTGCCAGAAGCTTGACCAAGCCGTTCACGTTCGCATCGGCGTAGAGGGCTAGCGAGAAACAGAAGTCGGTAATGTTGGGTGAAAAAGGCGCAATCTTGCCGAGATGGGTACCAAACGCGCCCTCGATACGAAGTTTCTTGATATAGCGGCCGAAGTCTGGGTTGCGCTTCAGAGCAAAGGCGAGCGCCTGTGCCTGCGCGGTCGAGCGAATGATAACGGTCTGGTATAGCGCTGGTGTAGCTACACGCATCCAGCGCTTGCATACGGCTAGAACGTCGCCTGCAGAGTAGGTCGCTTTGCTGAATGGCGAGACAGCACTAGTGTCTGCGAAGAGTTCGTCAAGAACCAAGAGCGGTGGCGACAGAATTTCTTTCAGCAGCTCGTCAGCCAGCTGAGAAGCCATTGCGGGTCTGAGTCCAGTCGCCTGCGGCCGGCAAGGTCGAGCTACGATGTGGCGTGGCGGGAAGCAAGAGGCGGACTCGGACTTGGCGCGCCACCGGCTTTGGCCTTCGCCACAGCTTGCCGCTTCCCACCACCTCGCGCCTCAGCCACAGCGCTCCGCCGCCTCGCAGAGCACGTCCAGTAGCCCGCTATGGCTCACAAGCTCGCAGACGAAATTCTTAAAGAAATTCTCTCGCCCCCGCTACGCGTTCCCGACGAGCTTTTCGCAGACGCGAGCGGGGTCTCGCCATTCAGCAAGGCCACATACTCTGCCGCGGACGTCCTGCACGTTTGTAAACGCTGGATGCGCGTAGCCACCCCTGCGCTGTATCATACGGTCATCATTCGCTCCATGGCCCAGGCGCAGGCACTCGCAGCGGCTCTGAAGCGTAACCCCCAATTTGGATCGTACATCAAGAAATTGCGCATCGAGGGAGCATACGGGGAATATCTGGCCAGAATCGGCACTCTATCTCAACATATTACCGACTTCTGCTTCTCGCTGGCCATATGGGCCGATACTCGCACCGGCGGTCTGCTCAAGCTCCTCCCGACGCTTAACCCCAAGCGAGTCATTCTGACCACTCCACCACCGAACGCTTTATTCAACAAGAAGCACTCCCAAGTCGTCGAGAAGGTCGTCTCGTCCATCGCGTTGTGGACCAATCTTGTGCGCTACCATCTCCTGAATGACCACGACTCATCACACGTACGCAGGAAAGCTTCACATACTCTTCATCCATGATGCTGTCCGGCCGCGGAAACCTCGTCACAGAATTCGATATTCTACCCGAAGTCGCCACTGCGCTGTCGACGGCACCGTCTCTCCGCTCAATACGCTTCTCGCAGTCTTTCAGTGGTGCTGCTACCACAGACGCTTCTCTCGCCATATTGGCGTCTAATACCAACATCGTCTCTTTCTACGTTGATGGACTAGAGGCGGGCAGCGTCGCCGAAGTCTTGTCTACTCTGCCAGAAAGCATGCGTTCTCGCGCCATTGTTGTCTGGGACAGCCTGTCTCCGGAAACCGAGGAACAGGATTCGCGTCAAGATGCCTTGGTACCGAACAATCCCTTCTATGTTCCAATGTCCAACGTGTCCGAGGACATGCGTTCCGATATCTGGAGCAGGATATTCCGCATCGCGATCCCGAATCACGTCGAGCCAACGCCGAGATATCTATGGAGGGCTCCAAACCAGTCCTGGTATGATATAGATCGTATCGACCACAAGATTGCGAATACCCTTCTCGAAACCTCGCGCGAGTTCTCGGTACGTCAATGTCCTCTCAGCATTGCGCCCGCAACTCACCGCGCGTTTTTAGGCTCTGACTGTCCCTCTCCTGTTTGAGCATCTGGCCGTCGAGAGTAAAGAGCCACTCGCGATGCTGTATGCGTACATGGCCAGTCACCGTATCCCAGGGTCGGCCGTCCGCTCTCTCAGAGTCTCGTCCGTTTTGGAGCCCTCTACTGTTCTGCCGTTGATATCTCAGACTACGCACCTGCGGACGTGCACGATCCCCGCAGAAGAGCGTCTTCTCAAGCTCCTTGGTTCGACTTCAGGCAGCACGCTGCAAGAGCTCACACTCAGTGCAACATACGTCCCTCAATTCCGTCCTCTACTACTTTTCCCCTTCAACAACATCACGACGCTCCGGTGGTCTCTGGTCCCTGAACGATGGGCTGATGTCGAAGGACCTATCCCCGTGGACGCACTGGCCAAACTGTCCTCACTAAAAGTCGAGAGCAGTCATAATCCAACGCGGTTCTTTCAAGTGCTGGAGTCATTTGAGTGCGTATCACATTCGCATGCACTTATACGAGATGCGCATTGTTAACAACAGACGCTGGCATCTAGGCTTCCTTCTATAACAGAGCTGCACCTGCCAGCGTATGCCCCTGAGGAAGCCGTCGCGACTAGATTTCTGCTACGACACGGAGATAAGATCAAGAGACTCCGTATGCACTACGCTTCCGATCTCAGCCTAAATCTTTGCACGGCTCTGGAAGAGTTGGAATTGTGCAGTGTAAGTCTGTCTGGAGTGTGACGATATGACGAGCGTCCTGACTCGGCACAGCCTGAGGGCTCCTCACTGGCAGATCGGTCGTTCTTACCTGAAGGACACGCTCGGCTGCGCAAATTGAAGCTTGCATGGGAGACGTACGAGTATGTGATCCCCATTCATGATCGACACGCATCGTACAGCTGACGTCTCGCTGCAGTTACGCCGGTGGGAGAAAGTCTTTGATGCCGCAGGAAGAATGGAAGTACCAGTTCGGGCGGATGACCCGCGCGAGATACCCGGAGTTGCAAGAGGTACATCTTCTCGACGGAGATAGCTTGTGGCCGACAAACGAGTGCGTGTTCCCGCTAAATGCTTTCGTCTTCCCTCACTGGTGCCTAGACGCGACATTAAGAAAAGCCCATGGCCGCGATATGCCGAGCAGCTGGCTGCTGAGGGTATCACTTTGCTGGACCATGAAGGAAAATCGTGGCGTCCTCGATTGACCACCCGTAAACATCGCGGGTAGGCGACTGCTGGATTTCGACTCTTTTAAATTTGCCCTTAGTGTTATACACTCAATAATATAGAACTTTACAGTCGGTTAACAGTGTTGTCGATATCTGTCTTAGAATTACAATTAGCCGTCACCGCGAGTCAAACGCGTGTGGTTCGCAACGTGCCGACGCGCGTCTTGGTCCGCTATATCTCAGCCGCCCGGCCGCATGCCCCCGTTTACCGTCAACGCGGTTGTCGAGAACTTCAAGGAGCGTCCAGAGGCTATCACAGTCCAAGGCGAGTCCCGTTTTATCTGCTGTACTACCCAAATTCATGACGACACCAAGGCGACCATCTATACGTCGGTACCAGCACAGGGAATCTTCATATATATTCTCTCGACGAACATCCTGGTACGTGGAGCGTAGTACCATGTGATCATAACCCTGATATTTGAGTTACTTTCTTAGAAGATGAAACACGAACCGTCGCGCACTTGGTCGAAGTCAAGAAATCGTTCACCGGTCGCGCTCGCCCAATTGACCGCCTAGGATTTCTACGTGATATCAACTCGCTCGTGGTACTATGCGGTATGCTCATATATAACTATGCTGTTGTTATCGTACTTATGATTCTGTAGACTGGATTGTGACGCTGTTTCCGCTACCAAACTTGAGCCCCGGCAAGCCGCTCGTTCAGGCGCGCAATGCCATGTCTTTCGCGATCAACTCCTCTGTCATTACTACCGACGATATCAAGAGCGTCGTCACCCATCTCCTCGTTGGTTGCCAGAAGAAAGCCGTCCTTTACACCTGGCGCGACGGCGAAGCGCAGGAAGTCAAGGTAATGCTTACACCCGACTTCTCGGATTCATCTGACATGAACACAGGAATGGAGTCTACCTCACTCGCCTCGTGCTATAGCGTTCGTCAACGCGAAGCAGGCCTACATGGCGTACACGGCCGCAGATATCGTTCTGCTTTCGCTCGACACCCTGCAGATCACCGACGTCGAGTTTCCAACGTCTAACGCGCCCCCGTCAAACGTTGTTGCAGGCGTCGCGAACAACATGGGCATGGGTGCACTGGCCAATCTTGGCGGATTTAGCAATTACATGACACTCGGGCTCGGCGCGAAGGCGAAGCCGTCGCTAGTCAAGCTGAACGACGGCGAGATACTAATTACCCGAGAACGTGCGTCAACTCCGCCATGAACTACGTCTTCTAATCCACACTGCAGACGCCAGTCTGTTCTTCGGCCCTGACTCCAAGTTGTCGCGTCTGTCGGGCGTCGAGTGGCCCAGTTCACCTGACGAGATCGCCTACGTGCAGAACTACCTCTTCTCCATCCTCCCGGGCTCGCCTAATCCGTCCGTTCAAATCCGATCGTCGCTGTCCCTGCAACCCGCACAGAACCTTGCGTATCCTTTTGCGTCGCAACAACAAGCGCCTTCTACAATGCGTTTGTTAACGACCGTCGCCGCGGGCAAAGCGCCTGTTCTGGTTGTGAGCACGCCGAACGAGAAGAATGCTGCGACGACACAGGGTAGTACACTCTGGCTAATGGGCATGCGTCCTTGGAGTGCACAACTGGACGAGCTCGTCGCGGGTGGACACTACGCCGACGCCCTGGCGTTGCTCGAAACGCTCGACAAGTCCTCTCTCCCAGATCAGGACGAGCGAAGACGACACATACGCGGTCTACTCGGCGTATCGTACTTTGAACGGGGCGAATTCGACTTTGCCATCGACATCTTCATCGAGCTCGAGGTGAATCCCGCACGCGTCGTAGCTCTCTACCCGCCCAACATCGCCGGACGCCTCTCGACGCCGCGCGAGAAGTGGATTGAACTCTTTGGTGGTACACCACCTGTCGCACCACAACCAACATCGGAAACCAAGGAAGATGTCGAGCAGCCGAGGCAGTCTGTCATTGCCGGTCGACTGAAAGGCGGCTTGGACATGTTCCTCCCGTCCTCATCTACCTTTGGCAACCTCGCAGCCGCGGCAACGAAAGACTCTGACGCACAGAGCGTCACGTCCTCTGTCGATGCACCCAAGCCGGCGGTGGACAACTCGAAGCGCAGCATGGAGACGCTCATGCGCTACCTGACCGACCGCAGGCAGAAAGTCACCGGCGCCCTGTCTGCATTGCACATCTCCGCGTCCCAATCATCGACATACCCTCTTCTCTCGCAGACCGCCATCGAGGAAGTGTTTGGTCTGCCGGACGAGCATCCCAGCGCGCTTGTGCCGGAGCAGCTCGTGCGTTACGCGCAGGTAGTTTACACGGCGATGTTCAAGACATATCTCGTCATCCGTCCAACGCTTGTGGGCCCGTTATGTCGTATTGACAATTGGTGCGAGGTCGCCGAGGTGGAAGAGGAACTGCGAGCGCGCGAGGTGCGTCTTCTCCTGCAAGGTCCACGCATGCTCAGGCGATTGACGGTCACCACTAGATGTTCACGGACCTGATTGATCTGTACCGTGGGAAGAACATGCACGACAAGGCCCTGGAGCTCCTCAAAGAGTGCGCTCTTCGTCTGGTGTGCTACCCAATCATCCTAACCTAGACATATAGGCGGAGCACACACGAGACAGACCCGCGCGACAAGCTCGACCCCACCATTCGTTACTTGCAGAAACTGGGTCCGCAGGAAACGCAGACAATCTTCGCATGGTCACGATGGCTATTCGATGTAGATTCACGAATGGCGCTGGACGTACGTGCTTAGTCCCTCTTCCCGTGTTATCATTCAAGAGCGCTGTGCAGGTGTTCACATTGGAAGAAAGCCGATTACCACGCGCTAGCGTCGCGGATTTCCTGGAGACCATCGACGCGTCGCTATGCACGCGCTACATCGAGCACCTCATTAACGAGTTGCGCGAGAACGATGCGACTTTCCACGACCGACTGGCGGACCTGTACCTGCATGGTGTAACGAGAGCGAGTGCTGCGGGACGCCAAGGTCGGTATAACCCCATACTCATGCCGAGTACTTGGCTGACGCTTTACGACGCAGACGAGAAGAACCAAGTATACAGCAAACTACTCGCATTCATCGGCTCGTCGACGCAGTACCACGTCGATAGGCTGTTCGCCCATTTGCCTTCTGAGGGTCAGACTTGGGAACTCGAATCGAATGCTCACAGACTAACTCATACGCCAGATTTGTACGAGGCAAAGGCAATACTGCTGGGCAGATTAGGAAGACACGAAGCAGCGTTAGAGATCTACGTCTATAAGCTGCAGAACTATGTCGAAGCGGAAGAGTACGCACCCTCCTTTTCTTTCAGCCATTGCACAGCTAAGACCGGCAACGTCGACAGATACTGCAAACGCGTGTATCGCGCCGACGCGACAGCTGCGGGCATCTTCATTCTCCTTCTTCGAATATTCCTCCGTCCACCTTCTGGCTCTGGCGGGAGCGCACTCCTCAAGCCCGCGCTAGAGTTTATTTCACGTCAATCGCCAAGACTTGACACCCAGGAGACCATCAAGCTCCTCCCGCCCCTCGTACCCGCTGGCGCGCTGAAGGAGTTCCTGATCGACGCTGTACGACAACCGGTCTTCGACACACGCGTTGTGCGCGAGGTCGGGAAGGCGCGGTCCGAGGAAGTCGCACGGAGGCTGGTGGCGCAACAAGAACGTCGTGTGCGCATCGACGACTCGCGAATGTTAGTGTTCTTCCTGTTTGCTACACGCACTACCAGGCTGACTGTTGCCCTGGCTAGATGTCCTCAATGCCACAAGCGGATAGGCGTCAGCGTCATTGCTGTCCATCTTCCCAGGGGCGAGGTGACGCACTACCACTGCCGAGAGACGTTTTCGAAGCGCTTGAGGGACGGGATACGGTCGTGAAATCTGTCTACCTACCTGCATGCATGCATGTACTTGTTTCTCGCACAACGGCACCCATTATGGATAATTTTCGAAGTAAATAAATAGTATGGAGAGCAGCGAGGATAAGAGGGACACCTTAAATTTTGAACATCTATAGCAGAACAATATGATACAGTACTACTCGGCGCAGCGCAGAGCGCTCAACAAGACAGCAAGACAGAGAG
>KV425959.1:0-15403 GCA_001632375.1 Exidia glandulosa HHB12029
TGTGGCCGCGACAGAGCGCAGGCTTCGACAATATACTGTCTCTCCCACCACCGCTATTCGATTCCCTCTCACTCTTCGCGCGACTCAGCAACAGAACGAAGAAGTTAGCAAACGAACAGAACTTAGTCGACGTGTACGGATTCTGAACGGAACCAGCTTCAAGCCAGAGCCTGAAACCTCCTTACTGTGCAGGGCGGATTCGGGTGTAACGTACATATTCCTCATTCGGTGCTACACGAAGCAGTTTGACCTCGAAAGTGCTATTTCTGCTTTGTGGCCATCTCCTATTCTTATACATGTGCACTTGCGCTCTTCCGGCGCGTATCACCGTGGTCTGGACCGACAACGACTCGCAAGTCTATTCATATACATAGACGTTGATCTGGACGCCGTGAGTGTACTGTAGACGACGAGTTGAGCAGTCACTGTGGCGAAGAGGTTGTCAGGGGCGCATGTACAGCCCCGGTGCTCCTGAATGCAGCATGTCGCGGGACCGAGCGAACGCGACCCTTTTGGGGATCCCAGAGTTTGGTACATCTTGCATCCCAGATCGACGAGGCGCAGCTCGTCCCTCTGAATCTGATGCCCGGAGCGTCGGGACCGTCGTCTGCAGCTCGTTCCCCGGCGGCCCCGCCGCGTTGTGTTGTTCTTCTAGCAGAACAAGGGACCTGTCGAGTGTTGACGTTCGGTGGCGCTCTATTGTTGTTGTTCTTTTGTCGTGGTCGGCGCGCGGCCGGGAAGGGCCGGATGCTTTGTGCCCAGACCTTACCATGACGACGCGTGATCCCTTCGCCACGCGCATCCCCTTTATTATCCCCATCCATGCGCGCCTCTTGCACCTTTCCTCCCCCTGTTCCCCGCTCGTGCGCTAGCGCACTTACTTTCTATTTCTACATTTCTACACTTGCTCGTTGATCGACTGAACACGCACACGCAACACCATGCTACTTCCATCTCTATCCCTCGTTGCTCTTCTAACCGGCCTCGCGTACGCCACACCGACGCCGGCGCCGTCGATGTACGTGCACGCACAACGTACGCGCCCCGCACGCGGCTTTGTGGCTCTATCGACCGCGTCGTCCGACCACCTCCTCGACATGCGGATCCACCTTGCGCAACGCGACCCCGCCGGCCTGCGCGCAGTGCTCGACGCCGTCAGCGACCCATCCCACCCGCAATACGGCCAATACCTCTCCCGAGCCCAAGTCGAATCCTTCACGCGCCCGACGGACGAGACGCGTAACGCCGTAAACAACTGGCTCGCGACACACGGTCTTAACGCGACCGACGCGAGCTCTGCGGGGGATTGGATTGCTGTGCAGGTCCCGGCGAGTGTGGCGAATACGATGCTTGGAGCGGAGTATACGCTTTTTGCGCACGAGAGGAGTAATTCGACGCTCGTCAGGACGTTGAGTTATAGTCTCCCGCTCTCGTTGCAGGGTCATGTCAAGACCGTCTGGCCTGGTACTTCGTGCGTCCCCTGCTCCTTCTCTTTGCGTGGAAGTGGATGTGCTGACGCGCTGTTAGATTCTTTAACCCGCACGCGTTACCCGTCAGCGCAGTCCAGCCCCTCCGCCGCTCCGTCCCCGTCCCCGAGCTGATCAAGCGCTTCGACCTCTCCGAGATTAACGCCGTCCTGGGCAAATACGGCCTCAAGCCCGTCTCCTCCTCTGCCAAAGTCTCCGTATCCAACTCTACCACCGTCGTCACTCCTTCGAGCGCGGATCGAGCGCACATCGACGAGATACTGAAGAACCTTGGTCTTCCGTCGCTCGAGAGTGGAGATGTAAAGGTTATCGTGAACGATGGGCCTGGGACGGTGTTTAATGGGACGACGGGAAGTTTGCCGGATTGGATACAGTGTATACTTCAGCATCGGTCGGACTGCTCCATTCCTGGTACCGGTACGGGCACTGGTACGACGGTCGCGCCTTCGCCGCCAAAGCAGACTACCACCACCACCAAGAAGACGAGGACCGTTACGACTACGATCACTATCACGCCTACGGACGAACCGACCGCCGCTCCTCCCCAACCGACGTCCACCAGCTCCTCCGCACCCGTACCTGTACCTCCTCCCCAGCAATCTTCGAACCCAGCGCCGCAACCCACCTCTGCGCCGGCGCCACAGATTCCAGCGCCGACGCCGGGCAAGACGGACGCGTCGTGCAAGAATACCGTGACGCCGAAATGTTTGCAGCAGTTGTACCAGATCCCGACGACGCGGGCCAAAGTGGCGAGTAACAAGATCGGGTGCGTAGCTTGTCTGTTTCCTTGCACTCCCTCTCGCGCGCGCGCTCGCTCTTACGCGTCGGCGCCCCGCGCGCGCGCCACCTCACACGCCCACGCACGCCCACTTTTCTTCCTTCATTCCGCCCACATACGCTCGCCCGTACCCCTCCTCCGTCCTCCTCGCGCGCTCTCCCCATCTTCTGCGCGCCCGCACGCCCGCTTCCCCCGCTTCCCCGCCTTCTCGTCCCCCCACCCTCCTGCTCACCCACCCTCCCGTTCACTTCTTCCGCTTCCTCCTCCCCCGCCCACCTCTTCTCGCCCATCCTCCGCCCAACCGCTCGCTGACGCTCGCTCCCCACCAGAGTAACAGCCTACATCAACCAATTCGGCCAAAAATCCGACCTCCGTTCATTCTTGCAACAATTCAGACCCGACATCGACGATTCCAATACTGGATTTAATACGCAGAGTATTGATGGGGGTGTGAATCCGCAGGGGAGTGGGAGTGCTGGTGTTGAAGCTGTGAGTATTTACTTCTGGTCCGGCGTCGGCTTTTTTTTTCGCCTGTCGGTCTTTCCTCCATGTCGCGCGGCGCGATCGTCCTCGCCGCTTGTCGTTTTCGTCGTCGTCGTCGTCCGTCCCCTATCCTCCATGCTCCCCGTCCCTCCCGCGCCGCCTTTCCTCCTTCCTACTTCGTCTCGCCCGACGCGGCGCTGCGTCACTGCGGCGTTTCCTTCTCGTCGTCGCGCCGTACGGTCGTTCGCTCGTCCACGTTATTCTCGCGCACCTATCCTCGTCCTTCCCCGCGTCCTCCTCATCGCTGACGCTTCCTTTCAGAACCTCGACCTGCAATACACAATCGGCCTCGCGACCGGCGTCCCGACCACGTTCATCACAGTCGGGAACCAAGGCCGGAACGGGTTCTTGGATACGATTACACAGTTGCTCGCGTCGGATAGTCCGCCGCAGGTGTTGACTACGAGTTATGGACAGAGCGAGGACGATGTGGCGCCTCAGGATGCGGAGTGCGTTCCTTCTCCTCTTCTCTTTTTCCTAGTGGCGTTGCTGACGTGGTTTAGGGCAATGTGTAACGCGTACATGCAGCTCGGCGCGCGGGGCGTCAGTATATTGTTCGCGTCTGGCGATTCGGGTGTGGGCGATTCGAACGACGAGTGTAAAAGGGATGGGAAATTTCAGCCGACTTTTCCTGCTGGGTGTCCGTTGTACGTCTCCTTCTTACCTCTTCCCCCTTGCCCTCGTGATCGCGTCTTCGCGCTTCTTCGTCTTCGCCGTCGCCGTCGCCGTTGCTGTGTGCTGCCATCGTCGTCGTCGCTTATGCTCCTATCGTCCCTTCTACATCCATCTTCATCGTCCCTTCCGTATCTTCGCCATCGCTGCTGCTCCTTCCTTCACTGTCGCTTGCGCTCCTTCCTTCACCGTCGCTGACGCTCCGCCTTAGCTTGACAGCCGTCGGCTCGACAGACGGCATCGCCCCCGAACGCGGCGCCTCCTTCTCCTCCGGCGGCTTCTCCGAACTCTTCGCCCAACCCTCCTACCAATCCGCGCACATCGCAACCTTCCTCTCCCGCTCCTCCGTCCCCGCCTCTTCAGGCCGCTTCAACCCCTCCGGCCGCGCTTTCCCAGACGTCTCGACGCTCGGCACGCGGTTCGCCGTCATCAACGCCGGACGCACAACCGGCGTTCAAGGCACCAGCGCATCATCACCCGTGTTTGCAAGTATCATTGCGCTGTTGAACGACGAGAGGGCGCAGAGGGGTATGCCCCCTTTGGGTTTCCTGAATCCGTGGCTTTATGGAAAGGCGAGTGGGGCGTTTATGGATGTTGTTGAGGGGAATAATCCGGGGTGTGGGACGGACGGGTTTGAGGCTGCTAAGGGGTGGGATCCGGTGCGTTCTCTCTGTGCGCGTCTGTTGTGGATTGGGTGCTGACGTGGGGGTGGGGTGGTGATAGGTTACGGGGTTGGGGACGCCGAGTTATCCTGCGTTGCGCGTCGCGGCTGGTCTTGCGTAGCGCGGCGTAGGTGGATGGGGGTGTTGCGCCCTGCTTTCTTTACATCTACTTCTACCTTTTTTTACGGGGATTTACTTACTCCGGAGGATCTGTTTGCCTTACGCGCTGCACGCTCACTAACCCAAGGAAATGGAACTCTCTTACTCCGGACATGCGGCCGTGTGTCCGCTTCTCACTTTCATTGTCATGGTGTCGAATCATCTGAACTGTATCAATAGCTGCTCGCTTTTCCCTTATCACCCAGCTGTCGTTTCCTGCCTCTCTTGAACGCGTGCGGATACAGTACGATTGTCCGTACAACAAGTCTTAGACACTCTCGGCGCTGATCTGCGGGAGGACTGATGCCTTGCCCTCTGCTTCTCCGTAATGCGAGTTCGTCTCGACGTACTCTGAGATCTCGACGACCATGGCCTCGGGTCTGCAGCGGGTTTGTAACTCGTAGCTTGACGTCGCGAACTTTGGAGCTATGGCGCCGGGAGGATGTGCCATCCTTCGTCCGACGACGACCACGATGAGTGTTGGTCCGATAACCTGAGCCATTTCTCAGTCAAGAACGCCGCCGCGTCGGGACTGAGGGAGGTCACTCACAGCGAGCTGGGTCTGGACGTCATTCGCGATCTGACCCGCGTTCGCACGAAGTTCGTAGAGCGTCATGTGGAAGACGATGGATAACGTGTACAGCGCGCCGCTCTCGATGACCACTGCTATCACTGCGCGATAACTCGCCGAGTTGAGCGAAGAGCGGAAGATGCGAATGACGATGAGGGTAGTGCATGTGACGTTCGTCGCGAGTGAGAGGGACCAGAATGAGGTGAACCAGTGGCCGACTGTTGGAGTGAATAGAGATTCGTTGGGTTTGAGGGCCCATAGGGAGATTGTGGTGAAGATCTCTGCGACTGTAGAGCAGGATTCAGGTGAGAATCGTCGGTTGCAACGTGGGTTGCGACGCACTCATGGTGCCTAGGAACATGATAGCCTGCAGGGATATGAGCACCTCCCGTGAGGCAAATCTCATTGACAGGGGAGACGGACCGGAGCACACGTGACTTTCCAATTGTAACTCCAGACGACCCATACGCGCCACAGCTGTTGAACAGTGTCAGCCAATGTGTCGTTCATTCGCGGTGACTCGGACCAGGAGACCGTCGGCCATAAACGTCTATCAGACAGTGAGTACGACTCTTTGCGGCTAATGTTCAGACTTACGTTGATGACGTAGATCACGTTCTTGAGCTTGTAAGGCTCTTTAGCGAAATCTCCATAATACGCTCTGCCGTCGGCTCCTCCGAGGTGAAACGAGCTCGAGAATGCCTCGAGCAGACCGCGGAGCGACAAAGCCGCGTGGGCGATGGCGAGAACGACCATGATAGTCGTCACTGTCATGAGTATGCTGTAAATGGGCATGAACGAGTCAGAGTTCGTGCGTGTAGTGCATATTGGACGCTGGGTATACCGTGAAGTAGTTGATTCGCGACGCGGCCAGAGGGTGCGCATGCAGAAGCAGTACAAGATGCAGCTGCGGAGGGAACGCTGAGGAACGCTGTCGCGAGGAAGAGGGGTGCACTGACTGCATCCCTGCTATGGTGTTAACTGGGCTGTTACTCTCCTGTCCCTACCTTGCGTACCGATGAGCCATCCCTCCATCCACGACTATATCAGGTTCGCCTCGTCAATAGTTAGATCGTGAGGAAGAGCCGACATTTCGAGATTGAACGTCAGGAGTAGAACCTCTTTTCTTATATGGGGCGCATTCTGGGCGCGTCGCTCATCCTGTTGCTGATGTACCGTACAAAAGTCTGCAGAGCGGGGGATCTTCAAAGATGTCAATCCTCTGTCGAAGCGACGTCAACACACTGTCAGGGCGCCGCTTTGGGCGCGGCTGTGAGGAAATTGCCTGTCTCATACTGAACGGTGATCAGGTACGACAGTAATGGGTGTGATCTCTAACGATGCAGCACGGTAGTATTGATCGTGTTCGCGTTGAATGGGGGCACTGTTGACGCAGAGCAATCGTCAGACGTTCTTCAGCGCACTCGTGACTTGGGGGTCTCTGTCAAGCTGCATATTTTTGTCCGAATTCTTCCGTATATTGCCAAGTAAAGACAGATGTGGTATACCTACAGCACATAATCCAAGTGTCATACAACCGAAAAGTCTGAATGTTTTTCGTCGTCCTTCTCGTCCCCAGAGATCTCGACGCTCTGTGTGACTGCGACAACGACCCCGCGACTGCCAGGTAGTCGACTGATTGGCCGCATTCGCGGCGAGATAGGGGACATCGGTACGGAAGATGTGCCGCTTGTCGAGATCGGCGCTGGGACCGTGCGTTGGACCGCCATACGCCTGCCCACGACAACGATAATGAGCGTCGGACCGATGACCTTGCTAAGGCGTCAGTACTTGTGGGCGGAAAAATGGGGCACTCGAGGAGCACGTACCGAAAGCTGAGTCGTCACGTCGTTCGCAATCTGGCCGGCGTTGGCATTCAGGAGGAAGAACGTCATGAGCAGCGCGACCGAAATGGTATAAAGTGCGCCGCTCTCGACGATGATAGCAATGATGGACGTGTAGGTTCTCGTGCTGTGCGACGAGCGGGCGATTTTTGCGACAATGAGTGCGGTGCAGGTGACGTTTGTAGCGAGAGACAGCGCCCAGAGGGACGTGAACCATTTGCTGACGGTCGGGCTGAACAACGATTCGTTGGGTTGAAGTTGCCATAAAGATATCGTGGTGAAGACCTCAGCGACTGCCAGACCGGTTAAAGTTCGGCGCCGAATGCATTAGAGCTAGCGAGAAATGGGACGCACTCATACTGCCAACGAACATCAGTGCCTGTCAAAGGTTAGATAAGGTGTGAATGCAAGTCAGAAGCGAGGCACGAACCGGTGCGGCCGTGACCTTCCAACTGCGAGACCACACAACCCATACGCGCCACAGCTGAAATAGACGTTAGAACAGGTCGAACCGTGACGGAGATAACGCACCAAGAGACCGTCCGCCATGAAGCTCTAAAATCACCGGCGCCAGGAACCGCGTCAATGGCGCTATACTCACCGAAGAATATCCCAGCAGAACTCACGTTTAGCACGTAAATGACGTTCTTCAGCTTGTACGGCATCGCCGCGAAATTGGCGTAATATGCCGAGGCGTCTGGTCCGCCGAACTGCCAAATGAAGCCCTCAAGGAGTCCGCGCAGCGAAAGTGAAGCGTGCGCGACTGCGAGTGTGACCATGAGAGTCGTGATACACATGAGTACTCTGTACGCGCAGTCAGTTACAGCCGCACGGTCGAGCGAAAGGACTCGTGTGACGCACCGCGGCGTTGTCGCCTTGCGCCGAGGCCAGAGGATGTACATGCAGAAGCCATACAGTACGCAGCTGGATATGGGAATCAGCTGCGGTTCAGCGTGCTACCAAAATGCGTACTGCATGCCTGTGTACGGAGCAGGTGTCAGTAACGTAGCGAGGACTGGCGAGTCGACGGACGTACCGAGGAGCCAACTCTCGATCCATGAAGAGATGATGTTGACCTCATCGAGAGGAGGGTCGTTGGGGAGAGCAGGCATGGTGCACTCCAAACACGAACCAAACACCGGACGAGCGAATTTTGGTCGCGCGCTAGGAGGCGTTGGTCTCGGTCCGGCGACGGACCAACGATCCCGCTAGAGTTATAGCACCTCCCGGCCGCCGTAAAATCGCACCTGGGGTTCTAGAGTGCAGACATTAAGCGACCCTCTTAGGCGAACATCTTGACGTTCGACAGACCATACGAAAGTGGGTGAACGCGATGTTTGAGAGGTCTGCGCACAATAGGTAAGGTGCCGTCATCCGGGCGCCCCGCCGCATGTACACGGTAGAAGAGTCCGCCGAAAGTAGAACCGCATGCACCGAAGAGTGCCGCATTGCGTCCTGGAGACACGCCGGTAACGAAACGATCCAATCATAGGGCACAAGCGCGCGAGAAGCAGAGGGTCATTGCTTCCGAGTCGTTGTCTGGCTGCAAGACGCCATCGAAGCAGGCAGTGAATGTACTAGGTGCAGGGTTGTGGCTCACGTGTTGACATCGTTAAGTGCCGTGGGAAGGTTGACAGTCCTGCTGGGCTGGAGTGGTGGACTGCTTCCTTTACGAATGCGACAAGAACCAGACGTTTCAAGGTCGGCGCAAAACAGTGACAAAGACGCGACGCCGGTCCAGGGTACCATTGGGAAGAGTGTGCGTAGTAGTTACCTGTTTTCGTCGCTTTGTATGTGGATGGATTCATGTCGCTCGACGAATAATGACTAGTCGCGGTGCCACTCGTTGGTGGTACTGGGAGGCTAACAGCCACAATTTCGCAGGAAGCTGCGGCAGGGAAATGAAATGCGCGTTAACCATTGAATGCTCATCTCGTCGAGGGAGCGAAACGTGTCAGAGGGTATGCCAACAGAGTGGTCCTGCTAGTCGACCGTTAGAAAGCTTGGGACATATGCGGATTCCGCCTTTGTCCCGCCCCCGCCCTCAGGTCGAACCGTTCGCGGGGTAAAACGACGAGATGGATGAAGTCAAAAAGTCAGAGGCGCCCGGGCCGATCTCCGCTGGCAGATGGCGCACAGCCCTTTTGCGACGGAACTATGTTCTGGGCTGATAGAGATGCTTGAACTTGAACGGTCACCTTCCCTGCACGTACAGCCCTTTGCATAAGTTTCTGGACACCCAGAAAAATTAAAAGCGGGTTGAGCCCAAGTTGAGCCGCTTGATCCGACACCAGACGCTCTCGGAACCTGAAACCATCGGGGTCAAGAACACCGCCAGCGCCCAAACCGGTCCCCTCGTTGGTCCTTTCGACAGCCAGGACGCCGCGTAGTGCTCTAAAACTACTCCCCGGCGCACGCGGAACGGCTCGAATTTCCACGCGTGATAACAGATCTTCACCTGTGCTCTAGTCCTCGCTCTGCAAGAGTCAGAACATACATCACCGGTAGCTTGCAGTAACGGTGCGCGAAAGAGGTCGTGAATAATGACAGTGGACACAACCGAACGCAACGAGAACCATGGCAAGCACGTACGTATATATTGGTCCGCGGACATAGGAACGCCTGCGCAGGCAGGAAAGCGAGCGCCGTAGGTACACAGAGCGGCAGAGACTCGGACAGAAAGCGAACGAGGGAGACCCGGAATGGCGTATCGCAGGACAATGGCCCGCGCGCATACCAAAGGCAAGGGGTAGAGTATAGACGGGAAGCGTTGAACAACATTTGAAGAAGGGCGAACTCACCAGCGCAACAGACGGACGTCGCGTCATATACAGGGACTCGGCGTGCTGCAAGGAAGCAACCCGTCAGCGACCAGCCACAGCAAAAATAGAAATGCCACGTCCCAGACCGCCGGACGCGGAAGAGCGGCCGCGACCTTGGCATCCACGCGCACAGCGAGAAAGCGGCAATATAGGTCGGCATGATTACTGGCGCGAAAGACAAGGACGCGCGCGCGGACGATGAATGCGAGTTGCGAGGCAGGAGCGCAACGCGAACGTCAGTCGATGGGAGACGACTCGCGAAGAGAGTAGACGACAACGAAGGGTGTAATGCGCGGGCGACGAGGAGAGGTGGGCAGTACCCCAAGGAAGTTTACAGCGTGTGCGCAACAAACGGAAGAGGGAAGAAGGAAGGGCAAGAAAGCACGAACGCAGACAAGAGGATGAAACGTACAGGAAAACCTTTCGCCGTATATCGAGATCATGACCGGCTTGGGAGGGTCGAACCTCGCTGAACGGTAGACGTTGACCGACATATTGCTGGCGGATTGGAGCGAGCTCTAAAGCGGGAAGGGACGTCAGAACTAATGCGATAGCGAGAAGGCAGGATTAACAATCAAGCGGGCGGCGAACGACGACGGGAGCACGGGCTACGAGCCGGCGAAGTAGAAGTAGATGAGTAGCGGGACGGGCAGGCGCGAGCGTAGTGACGTAGCGCGTATCGCGCGCGAACGAAGCACGTACGAGACCTGGATGGCGAACGACCATGCTTGGGACGCGTGGACACTTGGCGGGCGGTGCATGAAGCAAATGGCGGGTAATGCGAGTAGGAAGGCACAAAGGACGAGGTGGAAACGGGGATGAACAGCGGCGCCACGCTGGCCGCTCGCGAGTAGCAAACGCGAAGGGAACTCACTGCATCTGCGTCCACCTCTTTCCGCGCGCCCAGCGTAGGGCCCTAGCAGCGCAACCAAGACCCGCGGGTCTCGTGCTCTACAGGCTTCACAAAACGCCTCTCGCTGTGCTGATCTACGGACGCCTACGGGAACATGTCGCGTTCCAGGCTGCGCCAGTGTCAGCGAGTGGCGACGGAGCACGCCGACGGGCGACGCTCACCTTAGAACTCGATTGCGCCGTAGTCCTCGAGCCGTCCCTCGTACGCCGTTCTGCACCACGCCCCTCATACTGCCACCTAGATCTCGACGCAATAGTAGCAAAGATTCGCGTCGTTTGGCGACGGGCGCGTCCGTCCTCGACGTGTCTACGAGTGGAAGTGTGAGTGAGTAACGCAAATTTATGCAGGGTAACGCACCTTGGTCGTTACGAGTCTGCAAGAGGTCAGGTATCATCACGCGACTACGCTTTATGAGTCCAGATAATAAGAGATTGCATGATCAGGAAATGTCGAGCAGGAAGCTGGAGGCAAGAAACGAAAAAGCGCCGGCGGCACATCCCGCACCTTTCCTTCCTTCGTTCCCCAAAGGAGATATCTCGACCGACCTCGCCGCTCCTGACGATGCGTATCCCCGACTTAAATCTCGTCGCGCGAGGGCTTAACCGATTGATTCGCTATTCAGTTGATTATGTGCTAGTCCCTGTCCAGCGAACAACGACAAAGCTCCCTGCGCGTCGTCGCGTACCTAGGCTCCACGTCCACGCTCGCCACACTCGGTTCAGACGCAGGAATGCCACTTAATAATGGCGACCGTCCCACCGGATTGCGTATACAACCGCTAGAGACTCGACAGACCTGCTCGATTCACGCTATCTATTAGACCTGCATTTCGACGCGGCTACAGACTCTCGTTCACGCCCACGCACAGGCTGAAACGCTGGTTTGATCCGCCATTCGAATATGGACGTATCCGCGCAGCGACGAGACCGAAGTAGTAGGATCCTCGGACATGTTGGACAGCGAGTGAAAACGCGCACTGGAAATCTAAAACGTCGAACGCATCGCGTCTAAAATCTGGTGGCGATTACATGCGTCTATCGGGCCTTGACTCGTCGTGCTTCCTTCTGCGTCAGTGACAGTGGGCTGGCCGTTATAACGCGACCGTCGTCCTGGTGCGACCGAATCAAGTCGCGCGCCGCGTTCAATGTTCAACGGAGCTCCCTTTGTTGGGGTGATACGGTGCAGCTCAGCTGGGAGATGCCACACGACAGCCTTCTTTGCCTTCACACCCTGATTCCGCAGAACGCAGTGTTGAGTCGACATCTCAGTTCCTACATGGGCTCTTCCGAAAGTCTCCTCGTCTGTGATTTGTGCGCAACTGAGCTGTCGACCGTGCTCTTGAGGGACGCGTACGCCCAACTGATCTGCTCGTTCTCGGTACCGTTCGGCGGGACCGCTTCTGCGTGACGCAAATACGCAGCTCCCAAATGGGCGCTCTCTTCCCTCGTCTCTCGATACAGAAAGTGACTGACTACACATGGGTGGCGCGTGCTGGGGTACAGCTGTTGGTGTCGAATAGGAGAGAGATCGTACACGCACACATTTGCTTCCTCTCAGTTGACTGCGCCGAGCGTCCGATTGACTACACCCTATCCGGTCCCCTGCGCACTGCACGATCAAGGGTGCGTCCCGTACGCGTGCTCAGCGCATCCTGGATGCGTCTCGAACTCGCTTCCGATCTCGCCTTAGCTGACATCCCAGATGTTACACTGCTCCCCATGATCTGCGGATCCCGTCTGTCCATTTTTCAGTACCCCGTTGCGAACGAGCTGTGCATACAAGTCTTTGTCCCAACCACGAGAGTTCACGGCGTTTGACGAGCCGCAACTTCGCCTTGCTGTGCTGCGTCTATTGTGCGTGCGGAAACGGATGTCTGCTCTCCCGTTCCTGATCCGTGCGCGCGTTTCCTGAGCCTGCGACGCGATGAGGGTTCGTTGATCTGTTACTGGTGCGAACGCGGTACCGACGCCACAACAAGAAGCTGCGACGGTGCCGCAATCGGTGTGGTGCGGACTCAGGACAGTTGCGGCGCGTCCGCCTTTCGAATGGAGTGAAAATACGACCGAATGGAACTTGTCGTTGAACTCGGTAGCGATGGCGCCGCGTGCGGTTTGAGATTTGAGGCGCATTGCCGTCCGACACATCCGTCGGGCTCGCTGCAGCTGTTTGAGTCTCTCTACCATCAACACACCCCGAGGTAGATCGCAGATCCTTGCGCCGGTGCTACACGCGCATCCCTGAGTTCCTGATCGGTGCCGTGTTGGTGCGTAGCCGCAGGGCTGTGTCATGCAGCCTGTATAAAGCAACCACCGTCACCCGTGCTGTGGCTCGCTTTCCCGAAACCAGATTTACTCGCTCAACCAGCAACTTGCTAGCTACAACTCCCGTTACTCAGTCATGTCTCTCGCTCTGGCCGCAAATGTGGCCGAGATTGCGGGCCAAGGGCCTGCTTCCGTACTCTTTGGTGTCTGTGATATTATATCCAATTCTGCCAATGTGAGTACTATCTGAGAAATTTAATGTCTTAGGCTTGTACTGACTGACGGTCCGATCAGGCTGTCCGCTTCAACAAGGATGCGGCAACGGCTTTAGCACGCCGCATCCGTGAGATCGTGTCTGTGCTCGCAGAGGAGCAGGCATCAGAGGACTTCGAACTGTCGCCACAGTGGACCACTGCTATCAGCAACTTCAAATGGTATGCCGCCGCACTTCAGTTATGAAACTTTCACTGACCTGATTCACAGCGCCATTGACGCCATCATGCAAGATCTTCAGGGCATCAGTAACCAGACCTTCCTTGCACAAGCACTGCACCGCGAGCGTGATGCTGAGGCAATCCGAAGAATGGGTGATCGAGTCCGGGATGCAACAGCATTATTCATGGTGAGCTTATGATTTGGACTGTTTTTATCTCATTGGGCTGATATGATTCCTTAGACCAAAGCTCGCATCGAGATTCTTGGGCATGTTCAAGCCCTGAACACTGCACTTGAGTCTGCGACCAAGGCGGTTCCAGTACTGTCGGTCCCTGCGCAACGCCTCGAGCCTCCACCCGCATACTACTTCGGTCGCACCGCAGAGACAGAGTCCGCAGTCACAATGCTGGACTCTGATCTGCCGGCATATGTTGCCATATTGGGTGGTCCGGGCATGGGAAAGACCTCACTCGCCCGGGCTATACTCCACCATCCCGAACTTACTACCCGATTTGGATCAAAGCGCTACTTCGTCGCATGTGATGCTGCCGACTCGCGCATGACTCTTCTCAGTCTTCTCTCCTCGGCCTTTGGCATTGCAACCAGCAGTGGAAGTGCAGCCAAGAGAGCTCTGATATCGGTGTTGCGTGGACCATCGCTCCTTGTGCTCGACAACTTTGAATCTGCATGGGAGTCCCCAGAGCAGAGGCAGGAGACGGAGAGTGTGCTTGGCTTTCTAGCCGGTATCCATGGACTTTCCATCATGATTACGCTCCGTGGCTCTGAGCGTCCACACAGTGTTGCATGGACTATACCTCATCTGCCACCCCTTGCAACACTGGGCAGTTCATTTGCAACCCAGCTATTTGTCACTATCTCCGACATAGACGAAGCTGCTCCAGATTTCTTAAAGCTCCTTGCCTGCACAGACAACATCCCTCTCGCTATTGTACTATTGGCAAACCTTGCCCAGTACGAAAGCAGCCATACTCTCCTTGCTCGGTGGGAGGAGCAGAAAACTGCTATGCTTCATTGCAGTGATGGAAGCCACCGTCTCACCAGCATGGATGTCTCTCTCAGTCTGTCCATTACGTCACCTCGAGTTGCCGCTTGTCCACCTGCAGTGCAACTGCTTGGTCTACTTTCGATGCTGCCCCAGGGTGTGAGCAGATCTGATATTGAAGCATGGTTTCCTACCGCAGATGTTAGCCGGTCAATCTCTGTTCTACTCCAGACTGCCCTAGCAGTATGGAACAACACAGATCAGCTTTATGTCCTTGCACCAATCCGTGAATTCATGCTCTCAAAGCACTATCCTCAATCAAATGCACTCGCAGATTTCTTTGGTCACTACTGGGCCTTGGCTCACCTCATCAACCCTGAGGGACAGGAGTCCTCCAGTCCACAGGCAGTGGCATGTGTTCTGCCTCAGCTTGAGAATATCTATTCTGTGACCTTTCATGGCCTGGAAGACAGCAAACACTGGGAGAGTGCAGCAACAGCTGCAGTCCATCTTGCATCCCTGTTAGTTGGCACTGGCTTCGGGTCCTTCGATATAATCAGCAAAGCACTCATGGTATCACGGGCATGTAACCTGGAAAACATCACTGCATCACTTCTGTACGAGTTGGGAATCCTCGCTCTACAGTCTGCAGTGCCAGGGGACCCAAAGATCCTGTTTAAGGAGGCAAAATCTCTCTATCATAGGACTGGAAATCTTGGGGGCATCATTGACACGACTCTCTATCTGAGTTACTTTGAGCCACCAGAGCGAGCTATCAAGGTTTCTGAGGCCATGTACACCCTCGCGAAGGAGGCCAGTGAGTGGAGAAGAGCTGTATTTTCACTTCATTTTATTGGCTTTGCTCATAATAGGATTGGGAACTCTGCTCTCAGTATACAACATCATCAAGAATCAATCGATATTGTATACTCAAAGTTACCTGATGCCAAACGCCTTCTTGGGAGCAGTCTTTTCTTCATTGGCAATACTTTGTGCAATGCAGGGCATCTCAAATTAGGAATGACCAAGCTGAAGGAGGCCATTCCATTCCTTTTGGATGCACAATGTTGTGAATATTTGGGACAGGCAGAGCTTCCGATTGCACAGATCTGCACTGTCATGCAGATGAATATGAAAGCACTGGTGCACATCCGTCAGGCCCTGAATGCATTTCAACAGGCACATAATGTGAGGGGCCAGATTCTTGGCTTCCATCTCTGTGTGGGGGCAAATCTCGCCATGGGGGATACACA
>KV425959.1:16633-59559 GCA_001632375.1 Exidia glandulosa HHB12029
ATATCTGTCTATTTATCCATCTATGCATAAGCTTGCTGCAAAGGTAGCAGGTCAGCATTGTTGCATCATTCTGTGAGAGAAGACAACGATAGAGTGAGATTCATGACTCAAGTAACATGCGACAAACCTACTACGAGTACCCTAACATAAGCACGAGACGGGTTTAGCTATAACGATACATGCGAACAAAGCGCTTGACAGAAACGAGAGGGACATCAAACAAAGCAGGATATAAGGAAGTAGCAGGTCATCTCGCCCACTCGCCGCAAATCTCTTTCAGAACATCTTCAGCTGCTCTACAATGGTGCGTAAGTACCAGTAAAACAACAGCAGAGAAGAGGCACTGGATCTGCTCAACACGCCATAACGGTACAGGTCGCGGGCTCACATTCACCTCGAGTGCGGATGGATACGGCTTCCACGCCTCGTCACCTGTATAGCATAAGCGTCAGTGTACGCAAATGAAAGCAGCGTGTACGTACCAGGATGCCCATGCACAGCAAAGCTGACCCAGCGATCAAGCATCTTGAACCCCATGCCCTCCCCGGACGTCGACGGCCAGAACAGCGACTGCAGCTCCGCGCCGTGAATGACTTCCGAACCGGCATCAGCGAACAAGTACGCATGAGAAGAATGGACGCACCATACGCTGCCAGAGAATTCGGCGCGCCGTCCGCGCAAATCAAAACGGCTGAGTGAAAGCAAAGAGTTCGGCGCGCTGGGCACATATAGTACATCGCCTAGAGTGTGCCGAATTGTCTTGCCGTCGACTTGGCAGTCGAGCAGAACGGTACCGTGGCCAGTAACCTCTGCTGGTGCGCCCAAACCCAGCACCAATGAGTTCGGCAGTGGCGTGAAATTTACGAACGCTGCACGGTCATTGCAGATGTGTGAGGTCGTACCCGAGTCCGCAATCCAGTCTTGCGGCGCGATAGGTTGCGCTGTGAGCGCAGGCGCGGTGTATGCGGTATCGGGAAGAGATGTGTTCGCGGCTTCGGCCCGGTATGCGCGGCCTTTCTTCTTTCGTCTTGCAGAGCCGAATTCCCGGTCCGACTCGTCATCAGCCTCACCAGGCCTCGACGCTTCCTGCGTCGGTTCCCTCGGCATATAAGCCGGATTAGCACCTTGAGAGGCGTGCCTCAGTGTTACTGAAGCCGGTGAAGGACAGTCTCGGGCCCAGTGCCCGGTGCCGCCGCAGCGGTTGCAAAGTGAGTCGGACTGACGCGGCACGGGATATCTGTCCACCGCACTGCGCATTCCCCTGGAAGGTAACATCAGCAGTGCCGCCGCGCGTATTGCGCCGGCGATCCTCTTCCACGAGAATGGAGATCAACTCACCTGAGGTGATCTTTGCCTGTCCGTCAGTCTTAGTGCCGAGATATGCCGAAGTAAAGAGATCCCAACTCTCCGGCAGTGACGAGACTAAAATCATCGTAAAGTCTTCGTCAGAAACAACAGAGCTCATTACATGCAGCTCCTGTTGTAAAGTACGGAGCTTTTTTTTTTTTTTGAATCAAGTTATTGTCCTTCAGGCTAAGCCTATGCGGACATTTACAGAATGTGTACATATGGGAGGGAACAGTGCAAGTCATTAGATCTTTCGGGGCGCCCCCTCTATCTCCAGCCTTCTACGCTCGGTACGTAGCTTTGAGATATGTTCCACCATATCAAATCCTTCCTCAGCTACGGTGCGGTACAGAGCGCGCCGCGAGGCGAGAATCCCAGGTCTCCCGCGCGCCTCCTTCACCTGAGACAACTGCTCCCACATCTGGCGGGCCGTCTCAGCTCCCGTCAGATGTACCATCTCGCTGTCGCCGACCGTCAGCTCGATCCGCATGCGCGTCTTCGCATCACCGTCATCCCACGCCTCCTGCGCTGCCTCCTCCGTAGCCTTCAACACCGTGACCTTCGGACAAGAAGCCGTATCCTTGACATACCCGTCAAGGCCGGAGTCGCGCAGGATCGCGAGCATACGGCGCTTCCACGGGAGCCAATTGCTGCCCGAGAGAAGCTCGATACGATACGCTCCGCTGCCAATCGAAGCCATCTGGCCTGTGGAAGACATCCTAAGAAACCAAGAAAGTGTTTAGTCAAGTTTCAAACTCGAGTTATCCGATCAAAGTTCTTATCCTTCAGGTTCAGCCGGGGCTCATAACCTATTGTAGATTATGCGGCTTATGGGTGAACAGAGAAGGAACCAAATTCGATAATTATTCATAGTGAGAAACGCGATCCTTATATACTAGAATACTGAGTCATTAAGAGTCACTATCTAAGTCACTGCTGGGAGTCAGTAAGAGTCAGTATATAACGATGAGTCCAACGCGCAGCGCTGACTGCGGCGTAGTACGGAATTCCGGCCGTAGTAATTACAACAAATGTGCGCGCGAGCATGGAGAGCGCGTCGGCCTGGGTGTGTACGTTGGCAGGGACGAATTGAACACCTAAGCGCGCGAACGAAACATTTGCAACGAGACAACGTGTAAGTCTCAAACGCTGACGCGAAGCACATACCTTCGTCCAAATTCGCACCAACGAGAACGTTCTTCCCCATCATCGCTTTCCTCACGCGCTCCTCCCACCCATCGACACTGACACCGCTCAACGCCCACGAGAACTGCGCATACGCGCCAATATCCACAATTCCGCCAGAGCGAGCGCGACGAGCAGGGAATATGAATACTAGCAGGTGCGCGTATGACCGGCAAGCAAAACGCCAGCACGCAAGTCAGGCACGCGTCAGGATGAATGACAGCACTGCTGAATTAGGCGCATAACGACAGGGATATATAGCATGGACGAAAAGCGCTAGGGAGAGAGCGAGCCAGCGAACGGCAAGGAAATAAAAGAAAAGGTAAGCACGCATCAACACTCGCACACCTCTCAACCAAACACCCTCACCCCTTCCTTCTCCGCGGCCTGAAGTACAAGCCCATCGCACCCCCATAACCGTGGTGCGCTCCACATCCCCACCAATTGCAGGGTGCGCGGGGACCTAGGTTTGGAGAAGTAGGCGATTGGGACCAAGGTCCGAGGCGGTAGTTGTGGGAGACGAAGATAATCTGTGTACCTGCGCGAGAGTCAGCACGGGGCGCGAAAGGGATGCAGAGTACTGATGACGGCGGGCGAAGGGGGGCAGACGAGACTGAGAACGGCGCGAGAAAGTGACAGCGGTGACACGTCGCCCGTCGTGCGCCAAATTGCGCTGGGCGTATTGACGAGAGCTACCGGCGCGTCAAGTCGTGGATCGCGACCGGCGAGGATTGCGGGGTTGCCGCACGACGCAACGCGATACGACACGAAACGCGGGGCCAACAGCAAAGGAGGAACAACTGGAATGGGCGAAAGCGCGACAGGATAGGGTAGCAGTAGGGCTACGTGAGTGGGACGAGGAAGGAAGGGGGGAGAGACGACGATGGGAAAGCAAGCACAGACGATAGATGGAAGGATGGAAGGGAAAACGTACATTGGAAAGCTCCGCCGTATATTCAATTGTAAGCGGCGCGGCCTTGGATGGGTCGAGTCCCACGGGACGGAAAACGTTGACCGTCAGACAGTCTTCAGACATATCGCTGACGGGTCGGAGCGCGCTCTGTAGCGGGGAGGCGACGTCAGTACTGAGGAGAAAGCGGGAAGGGCAGGAAGAGCCAGGGGAACGGGCTACAAGCCGAAATAGGGGCGAGGAAGTGGATGGGAATGAGCGCAAGCGCGAGGGTACATGTGGATGCAGCGCGTACTGAACGGCACAGCGACGGTCGAGCAACCGGAGAACGTAGAAAGAGTTGGGCGACGAACGGGGTTGTGGGCGCAGGAAGGAAGCCGAGGGCGTGTGGGTCCGGAAGGAAGGACACGTGCAACGGGAGGGTGAAGGTGAAGAGGACTCGGGACGCGATGTCACGGGTCATAGCGAGGGACAGGGATGCGCGGGACGAGATGGAAAGGAGGAAAGAGAACGGTGCCGCGGAAAGAGAACTCACCGGTGTCTGCATGCACCTCTTTCCCCATCTTGACGCGTCCATAACGCGCTCGCTCTCGTGCTCTGCAGGCTCCACATACGGCCCGGGCGGGGCGAAGCGACGGACGCCGGTGGGCGTAGCGCATTCCTGCAGGGTCTGCGCGTCAGCAAGCGGTAAATGCGGGCCCGGGCAGTAACGAGAAGTGGGCGCGGATGCCAGGGGACGAATGGCGGTGGATGGCTCGAGGGCATATACGGAGCAAACGTACCTCCAAAGAACTCGACCGCGCCATCCTCGACTCGCCCCTCGTATGCCGTTCGTCCAACCTTGACCCTCGGTTCGCCCACCGCGCTGGTAGCAGCACCCAGCCCGACAACGACATCGTTTCGATACGTATTGGCCGCCCAGAGGAACAAACACGCGCCGACCAACGCGAGGTACAACGTCCGCACGCAGGGCGACGACAACATCACGTGGCGGAGGCAGACGCGCGTGTGGTATCGTGGGTCTTGCATTTGAGCGGAAGGGTCGATTCGCGTCGGTCCAGGACGGGCATTGGCATCGTTAACGCTACTGAGCGAGGACGAGTACGTAAGCAATGCGCCGGGCTGCAAGGTAGTGCAAATAATGAATGAGAGGGCGGACGGTGGTGGATGAAGCGTGTGTGGACAGAGGTAAGGATGGCGCGTCACGGTGCGTACTAGGGCTCGGTATCGAACCTCCGAAAGGTTCAAAACCGGTTTGAAACCGGAGGAGGTTTGAAACCCGGGTTTCAAACCATGTTTCAAACCTGATATATATGTACGGGCCTCAATTAACATTGCGATACATGTACTACATAGAGAAGTCAATGCTATCAATGTCTCCGAAGTCTTCTTCGGTTTGTGCGGCCTTTTTCGTAGCGCCAGTAAGCTGTGCTCCAGCAATCGCCACGTCGCTGAGCAAGTCCTTCAGGTATGTCGAGTTGAGGTCAATTCCCTCCTCCTGCGCAACGAACTGAACATCGCGCCCTTGAATCTCGTCCTCAGACTCGGAGTCCGGCTCGTAATCTTCGATGTCGTCCAAAGCGTCCGTTGCGTCGTCTTGACCCGAAGCGGCTACGTTGTCGTCATCGTTGTCCGACTCGTCGGGGGCACTGTCGACCAGACTGGCGACATCGGGAGCTGCTGCAGACGGGAGAATTTCTGCGCGAATTTTCGCGTCCAAATCGCGAAAACGGAGCACACTTGGCCTCTAGCAAGTGTGTTGATTAATTAAGCCCGGACGACCAACTAGAGCCTCACCGAGACAGCCGTCGCGCGTTGCTCCTCGCGACGGTAGTACTGCCGCACCTGGATCAGACTAACTAGTGTCGAGGGCTTCTGTGCTGAACGTGTAGCGGTGTTGATCTGAGTGGCTTCAGACATTGTCCTCTCCTCCGCCATTGAGTTGGGGACAATCGAGAAGAGCTTGACTCCGAGAAACTGAAACAGTGTTATGCATCTCTATGCCGCGGTGGATGAGAGCGTACCGCAAGTAATCGAGCGTCGGGATGCTCTAGGAGGTCGTCCCAGTACTGACGGGGCGACGTCCACTTCTTCCGGAACGGCGTCTGCTGTCTTGCATACGCACGGAGCTGCTCGCGGAACGCCTTTGTTACGCCCTGCACACCGCCGTAGCCGCCGAAAACTGATGGCGACTTGATCTTGAGGTGCTCCTTGAGCTGAGCCATCAAGAAGTTCCCGACCCGAAGGTATGAAGGGAGCGCATCACGAAGGTCCTTGTCCTCCGGCTCGGTCTCAGCGTGTGCTGTGCTGTCAGTCGCTGGCTGCACGAAGACCGAGGTTGCGAGCGGGTTCGGGTTCTTTTTGCGCACGAGAGACGTTGATATGAGACCTTGCAACCATATTGTCAGGTTGAACGCGTGTGGGAGAACTCAGCGCACCTGGATGTAGAAAGAGTGCTGCATCGTACACCGGTGACTTGGCGAAGACGGACCTGTACCGCTTATTCACGAAGTACCGTATGCGCTCGATGACAGGGTCAGGAAGCTCCAAGTCGCGTTTGTTGCGCTTAAAGAGGTCGGCGAGGAGGGAAACGAAAGCGAGCCAGAAGAGCTTGACGTCGGCGAGAGTGGAGTACGGTGACTCAAGGCATTTGAGTGCTTTTGCGATGGGGGTGAGTACTGAGACGAGCTGGCGTAACTCCGTCTCGAATTTGGCGGCCTTGTAAGGACTGCGCAAGAACTCGTACGCTTTTCGAGTCTATGGAGTATCTGTAAGTGATCAAGCAAGTCCCGCACTACACGCACCTTTTTCTCGCTGCTGAGACGATCCTGAGCCACAATGGACTTGAGCGGCTCGATGCATCGAAGGACAGAGCTACCGGCCCGACAGATCGTTGCAAAGCGAGTCTTTCCGACGCCTTCGAGGCCCCGCGAAACGTTGCTGTCATATCTTGCAACAGCCAGTTCGTGAGATCCCATGGAGGACTTATTGAAGAACTTCAAGAGACGCTTGAGAAGTCCTTCCATCTTGAAGTAATGCCAGTAAATTACCTGCCGCAACACGCCAAACGAATGACTGACCTCCTTGAAGTAAGGGATGCCGCAGATGTCCTTGATGAGATTATTCAGGACGTGCGGTGCGTCGTCAAGGGATATAACCCAGGGGTACTGCTCATTGAGGTCGAGCCGTGCACGCTTCGTCACATTAGTGCTGTCCGAGCACACCGCTGCGAAGCGGATCGGGTCGATAGGAGCCATGACCTGCAATGAGCAAATTAGAGGAGAGACTTCAGGATATAGAGAGCTTACGTCGTTAGCACAGAAATCTTTAATCCACGAAGCATCGTGCGATTCTCCGGCGCCCTGCTTTGCCGCCATGAAGTGCGGGATACGGCGGAGAGGAGTTGTAACGTGAGACGTGTACACGGAAACAGGACGCTTCAGTGTCCCACCGTCAAAGGTCAACGTCAGGTTGAAGAGCTTGCGAAGACTGCTGAGGCTCTTTTGGACAACGAAGGAAGCTTCGTGCGTCAGACGCGGTCCACCGAGGGTGGAGCCGCTGATTGCGTTGAGACGCGGGTTCGCAGCCTTGACGACCTGCTTCCACTGCGGGCGGTCGAATGCGGCTGGAGCGATCGCACCGACGGCCATGAACTTCAGGACGGCGTGGTCGAAGTGATCTTGCTGCTCTTTCCGGCCCTCCACGGACATCGCGGGAAACGACAGCGTCTGCTGCGTCAGTCCAGTCTTTGCCGCAGGCGGTGGGACTGAAGATGGATGCGACTTCGCCACCTTACTGCCAAGGGAGAGCTTTGCTGACTCGTGGAGCGCGAGGTCCTTGAGGTGTTGCGGCAGGTTCTCGCACTCCTTGCTCGCATGACGGTAAATGCGAGCACCGTTCCGCGGCATGGCCCAACTAACACCACACCCAGGCTGGATGCAGCGATAGCGAAGGTTGAGCTCAGGGTTGGAGCGTACTCTGCACGTCACCGTAAAGACACGGAAGGCATTATTAGGCGGGTGTCCACCCTGGGTGTACGACTCCCGCTCCTCTGTATCGGTGAGGTCGTCAATCGAGTACTTGAGCTACAATATATCTATCAGTCGTGCAGCTGTGGGAGTGCCACGGACGGACTCACCGCACGGCGCACCTCCTTCTGTTTTTTCTTCTTGCCGTTGCTCGCTGTTGGCGGCCCGTCGAGAAGCACCAAGTCTTCGTCGTCAGAAGTCGGTACCGTAGCAGCAGCCGAAGCCGGACCGTCGTTGTCGCTGTTGTCGTCGGGCGACTGGTAGTCCGCAAGATGTGCGTCAATGTTAAAGTCATCGTCGTCATGATATGTGTGCGGCAAAGGCGGCACAGACTCGGGAGTGACAGGTGCGGGAGCGAGAGGCGTTGGGAGCACTGGCGTGGGGATCACGGTGCGCTTGGGTCCAGCGTTGACAGGCGGTGCTGTCGTAGCTGCGACTGGACGCGCTGCCAGTGGCTTCGGACGAGTTGTAGACGCTTTCTTGAGCAGCTCCTTTGCAGGATTTATCGTCGGTCCGGGCTTTGGAGTCGATGCGCGCTTTGGAGTCGATGCGCGAGACGTGGGGCACGACTTCTTAGCCGCCGCGGTCTGGGACGCTGTTGACGACGCGCGCGGCCGTTTGCTGCTGCCTGTCGCTCCATCCTGCGTCAAGACGATAGCGCTGGGCGGTGGCTTCGCGCAACGTCAGAGATAAACCAGTGACAGAGGTTTATGACGCACCTGCTGTCCTGCGCGCTCGTAGACGGCCAACGCGCTTGTGGTGAGGTCCTGCAGCCAGACGAGAAGGCCAGCATTGCCGTCGTCCGCCCTAGCCTCGACAAGCTGGCGTTTGAGGACTTCAACAATGTTGCAGAGTCCGAGGCCCTTCTCGACGAAAGTAATGAGTGTACCGTCTCCTGCTGTATGCGAGAAGACACGCTGTAGCTGCTGCGCCAAGGCGCGCTTGTAACTTCCAACAACCTTGACGACGTCTGGACTGGGTGAAAATTTGGCTGGGGTGTAATGGTCGTCACCCTCGGGGACGTCAGGCAGGCGTAGCAGCAGAACGCGCAGGTTGTCGATAGCCTGCTCGACGCCGAGCGCCATTTGGACACGATGGGAAGGCGCAAGGAATGGGCAAAGGTACGATCAAAACGTATATTGGTCGGCCGGCGCACATGATGCGCCAGACAGCTGGCGGCAACGGCGTAACGTAGTAAAAGAGAGAGAGCGCCGGCGCGGAACCGACTTGCTTCCGGGGTTTGAAACCGCGTCGCGCTCCCACAGTCGGGTTTCAAACGCGTTTGAAACCCGGAGTTTCAAACCTGGTTTGAAACCTCCAGGCATTTACCGAGCCCTAAGCAGAACGCGCAGGTTGTCGATAGCCTGCTCGACGCCGAGCGCCATTTGGACACGATGGGAAGGCGCAAGGAATGGGCAAAGGTACGATCAAAACGTATATTGGTCGGCCGGCGCACATGATGCGCCAGACAGCTGGCGGCAACGGCGTAACGTAGTAAAAGAGAGAGAGCGCCGGCGCGGAACCGACTTGCTTCCGGGGTTTGAAACCGCGTCGCGCTCCCACAGTCGGGTTTCAAACGCGTTTGAAACCCGGAGTTTCAAACCTGGTTTGAAACCTCCAGGCATTTACCGAGCCCTAGTGCGTACTCCGAAGAAGTCGACCGCGCCGTCGTCCTCAACGCGTGCCTCGTACACCGACCGTCATGCTCGCAGCTCGTCTCGTCTAGCGTGCGCATTCGTCGTCGACGTGTCCAACGGTGCAAGTACGAGTGAGCAACGAGCCATGCCAGATAGGCTAGCGCGGAACGCACCTTGGACGCGTTCACGAGGCCAAGGTGGTTCCGCGCAGACGCGAATGCGCTCTTAGATCCACTTTGGCAGGATGACCGGCGTGTATAGGGATGTAATGAAGTCGCGCACGATCAAGAAAGCGAGCAGGAGACAAGGTACGAATAAGCGCCACATCAGCAAAATGCATCGCAGCTTGGACACCCTCCGACAGCTTGGGCAGGTTGACCAAATCTGCAGAGCTTGAGAAGGCGTTCCAGCTGTTCAAGTTCGCCAAGATCGCCGGTACTTGCCGTCAAGTCCACTCTTCTTCGCTCAAGCACGCAAAGGTCCCAAGCTCCGGTTGCGCCGGGTCGCCAGATTTGGCGCGTGAGTGGTCCGAGGTTGGATTTTCGCTGAGTTGGAAATGGACTTCGCCTCTTTCCGTCATGTTCTCTCGCCTGAACGGCTAAACCGCGCCTTCCTCGCGAGCACCTCGACGTGTCGCGGCCCGACTAGAGCTC
Source organism: Exidia glandulosa HHB12029 (assembly GCA_001632375.1). Lineage (NCBI taxonomy): Eukaryota > Fungi > Basidiomycota > Agaricomycetes > Auriculariales > Exidiaceae > Exidia > Exidia glandulosa. The sequence goes on from KV425959.1 coordinate 26,394, forward strand.
GTCGTCGCGCTCTATAACACGAGCAATGTATGTACCGTCCACTCTTTTGCCGCAGCGCAGTTCTGACTCTTTTCACTAGACTTTTTCTGGGCTGTGAACGGGCTTTCCGGATCCGTTGAGCCCAGTCTCTGCAGCGTGCCCAGCTGATACCCTCTTGGGTCGATGGTTGTCTACGAGGGGGCGATGTCACAGGTGCGTAAAGCTCCTTATAGCGCGACGGGTCCTGGATAATAACAGACTTGCAGCCTCCCTCCTGTCGACGTATGACGACGAGTGGTTATCTTTGCGACGCACAACATGCACGATCCTACGTACGTTGCGCCGCATCCTTCGGTTCCCGTACGCCCACTGACATCTCAATCCGTCTGCAGATATCGTCTCATTCCTGTTTCATATCCACGGTCGTGAGCAGGCATGTCCATTTAACAACCATTTTCGTCCCCGCTCTGACGCATTTTGCTAACCTTGCAGAAAGTCAGCACCGTGCACAAAACGGTAGAGTGTGCTGCAGTGCGTAACATCATTATTGGCCCGCATTCGACGTGATACCGCTTCCCTTTGGTCCCTTCTCCCGTAGTATAGTAAGTATACAATGTACTCTATAGTACTTCTGCAATACATCTTTGTTCTCTTTACCGTATTTTCTGCGCGCGAGCAAGGTGTAATATGGGAACAGGAGGAAGCAGTAACCGTCGTTGCAAGAGCTGAGAGCTGCCCAAATGATGAAGACGCCCGAGCTTGAGCTCCTTGGCAAGCTTGCCAATCGGTGATCTCCGGAGAGAAACTTAGCACCGTTGGACAGCTTTGGACAGCTTGGGCCACTCACAAGGCTCACAAGCGGCGGTGCATTTTGCTGATGCCAGCGGCAAATCCCGCTCCTTCCTCCTGACCCGACGTCGGCAACTGGACTTTCTATTTTAAACGACCTCGGCTGCCCATGCACGGCGCCACGCTTGTCGTGCAATGTATAGCGTGAATAACTGGTCGTCTCTGGAGGCTGGATCCAGATGTTTCAGCGCCGGTACTTGCGTCGTTGCCCTGCTTCGCTCCTGCGCTCGATGATGATCTTCTTTCCTTTCTTCTGGTATTCCATTCTGTGAAGCGGTGCATTCATAACGACCAAAAACAAGGCTCCTGCGCTAGACATCACCGCGACGTCTGCGCTCGTCTTCGAAAACAAAGACCCGCCGTACTCGGCATGCAGACGCTGTGTTAAGTATCGCGACAGTGCCGCCCAGTGCAGCTCGTGGTTCTCCTTGCTCGCAGACGTCACAACACTCAACGGATCTGCTCGTTTCTCGGCATCGCTACGCACATACTAGTACAGCATACTCAGACTCGTGTTACATGTGCCAACCTACTACCCGCGCACGTCCTGAGTGCTGGGCTCGCGATTTCAATCCGGTAGAGCGGCAACGCAGACGCGCGCAGCTACAAGGGACGAAATTGACGCCGTGGTACCATCGACCTCAGATACGACAACGACTGTGAGTAGTAACCCGCACTAGAAGACGGAAACGCAGTATTCATCGATACTGGAATTTGCGAGCTAGCTGGCAGGATATGCGCTTTCGGTGCCCGTGACGCGGTTCATGCGCTTGGGGTTCTATAACGCGACCGTCACCCTTCATTGGACCAGTATCAGTGCGGAATTGCAACCGACGGGTTGCGTAATATGACTTTTAACTAGCCTATCATCTGGCGCCGCGACGTGTGTCGTGCAATCGACGAGATAGCACGGCCTCCCAATAGTGGCTTCGTGCGTCGTGTCCGCTCCTAAGTTAGTCCTAACGCAATTCTGCGCGACATCTCGGTTTCTGTGTAGCGTCCTCCACGACTGGATCGTGGAATACGCCCAACCAGTGCTACTCCCTGACGCTCGGTCTCGGTCCCGTGTTGTGGCGATGTGAGCGCTCTTCAAGTTCGTACTGTACAACATCGAGTCACGACTGAGCTCAGCGGGCGCCGAGGATCGCTTTCATCGGCAGCAGTTAATTACGACTGGTATCAAGGGCGCGTGTTCGTGTGCGGCTGCCGTCCGATGTAGGACTTTGTGCTCGCGCTGGTTCTCGTACCGCCCTACGCACGGGTCATTTGATTGCGGCGGACGTTTGGTCGACTACACCCTGCCCGTCCCTGACGTTCGCGCACTGCACAGTCTCGTACGCGTGCACAGCGCAACCGGAATCGCGTCGGTTGCACCTAGTTCCTGAATCTGCGGATCCCGTCCGTCTCTCCGGTCTCTCCAATACCGCGCCGTGAACGAGCCGCGCATACGAAATGTCGATCCGCTACGGCCCTGTGCTACTGATACCGGCAACATTTGCTCCGTTGTAGCCGCGCACGCAGATGGTCGGCCGTTTACTGCGTTAACCGTGCCTCTCCTATCCATAAGGTCCACGCGCGTTTCCTGCCTGTTCCCACGCGTATTCTCTAGAAGCTCAGCCTCACATTCGGTAGCGCGCGTAGCTCCCGTCCGCGAAGGGGATCGATCAGAGAAGTGCGGGTCTGGGGCGGGACTCGGCGCTTCCTTTTGTAGCCGGTATCCCATTCGTGCGCCTCGTTCTCCGTCACGTCTTCCGCGCGATTGTAATTAATTAGCCTCTCGACATGAGGAAGACCGCGGTCCGAACGAGCCTTGCATCTGAACCTTTGTCATGAGCGTTCACGGCGCCCTGAGACTCCTAACATTCTCTTCTTTCACCGCATCCCACACGCAGACTGAAACAAATGTGTGCTGTGTTACCGATCTCTCTCATGCGCGCACGCGTATTTCAAGACCATACACTGTTTCTGGATCTGTAACGCGGTACCGACGCCACAGCAAGAAGCTGCGACACTGCCGCAATCAGCCACACCTGACGTTCAAGGGTCATGGGAATCCTAGTGGAGAGAACATTCAAGCTGCTCAGCTCCCGTTCTCACCGCGTTCGCATGGCGCCACATAGAGTCGACCGCGATGCCGTCCATTTTGGTGCGGTGTAATTTGAGGTGGAGAGATAGTATTGCGCGGGACACATCCTGTCCGATTTCGCTGCCCGTCAATGCGGGAAGGGACACTTGAACCCGTTACTACTATCACCCTGATGATCGTCACATGGATGCTTCTTCGGTGTTTCCATCTCAGGTGCAGTGTCTGCTTGACTGCTACTGAGACGGTGACCGTAAATTCCCTTGATCCGATTCTCCGGAACTGGTAACAGCCCTGAGCGGACCGCACGGCTCACAGGATAAGATCTTGATGTCCGACCTGTGCGCGGTTCTACTCAAGGGAACATCCCTGACTCCCTGACCTCTGCTGTCCTTGAGCGCAGCTTCGAGGCTATGCCGTGCAGATTGTATAAGGCCAACACTGTCCCCCGTGCAATGGTCCGCTTCCCCAAAACAAATTCTACCCGCTCAACCAACAACTTGCAACAGCTCCCGCTACTCAGTCATGTCTCTCGCTCTTGCCGCCAATGTGGCAGATATTGCTGGCCAAGGGCCCGCTTCTGTATTATTTGGTGTCTGTGATATTATTTCCAATTCTGCGAATGTGAGTACAATCTGTACATCTCGATGACGAGCACTGATTGACCACCTGATCAGGCTGTCCGCTTCAACAAGGAGGCGGCTACAGCTTTAGCCACTCGGATCCGTGACATTGTAGCCGTGCTCACGGAGGAGCAGGCGTTGGAGGATTTTCGCCCGTCGCCAGAGTGGACTGCAGGTATCAGCAATTTCAAGTGGTATGCTTTCCTGTTCAATCACAGGACTTCTGCTCATTGTTTCAATAGTGCGCTCGATGCAATCACACAAGATCTGCAGGGCATCAGCAAGCAGACCTTTCTTGCGCAAGCACTGCACTGCGAGCGTGATGCTGAGGCAATCCGAGCAATGGGTCAGCGTGTCAGGGATGTAACCGCATTATTCATGGTGAGCTGATGATTTTTGAGTGTTGTGTATCTCATTATTCTGATTGAATCCTTTAGACGAAAGCTCGCATTGAGATTCTTGATCACGTGCAAGTACTGAACACGGCACTCGAGTCTGCGACCAATGCAATCACGGCACCGTCTGTTCCTGCACAACGCCTCGAGCCTCCACCGGCCTACTACTCTGGCCGAGGTGCAGAGACAGAGTCCGCAGTCACAATGCTGGACTCAGATCCGCCAGCATATGTTGCCATTTTGGGAGGTCCGGGCATGGGCAAGACCTCACTAGCCCGGGCTATACTCCACCACCCCACACTTACTACTCGATTTGGACCAAAGCGCTACTTTGTCGCATGTGATGCAGCCGACTCACGCATGACTCTTCTCAGTCTCCTCTCCTCAGCCTTTGGCATTGCAACCAGCAGTGGAAATGCAGCCAAGAGAGCTCTGAAATTGGTGTTGCGCGGACCATCGCTCCTTGTGCTCGACAACTTTGAATCTGCATGGGAGTCCCCAGAGCAGAGACAGGAGACAGAGAGTGTGCTTGGCTTTCTAGCCAGTATCCATGGACTTTCCATCATGATTACGCTCCGTGGCTCTGAGCGTCCGCACGGTGTTGCATGGACTATACCTCATCTGCCACCCCTTGCAACACTGGGCAGTTCATTTGCAACGCAGCTATTTGTCACTATCTCCGACATAGACGAAGCTAATCCAGACCTCTCAAAGCTCCTTGCCTGCACAGACCACATCCCTCTCGCTATTGTACTATTGGCAAACCTTGCCCAGTACGAAAGCAGTCATACTCTCCTTGCTCGGTGGGAGGAGCAGAAAACTGCCATGCTGCACTGCAGTGATGGAAGCCACCGTCTCACCAGCATGGATGTCTCCCTCAGTCTGTCCATTACATCACCTCGAGTTGCCGCTTGTCCACCTGCAGTGCAACTGCTGGGTCTACTTTCGATGCTGCCCCAGGGTGCATGTAGATCTGATATTGCAGCATGGTTTCCTGCCGCAGACGTTAGCCGGTCAATCTCTGTTCTACTCCAGACTGCCCTAGCAGCATGGAACAACAGAGATCAGCTTTATGTCCTTGCACCAATCCGTGAATTCATGCTCTCAAAGCACTATCCTCGACCAACTGGACTTGCCGCCCTCTTTGGTCACTACTGGGCCTTGGCTCACCTGATCGATCCTGAGGGACAGGAGTCCTCGAGTCCAGCGGCAGTGGCATGTCTTCTGCCTCAGCTTGAGAATATCTATGCTGTGACTTCGCATGGATTGGAAGCCAGTACATATCAGAAGAGTGCAACAGCAGCTGCATTAAGCCTTGCATATTTGCTAGTTGACACTGGCTATGGGTCTTTTGGTATACTTGAAAAAGCACTCTTGGTATCACGAGCATGTAACCTGGACAACATCACCGCATCACTTCTGTACAAGTGGGGAATATTGGCTTTCCAGTCTGCAGTGCCAGGGGATCGCCAAATACTGTTGAAGGAGGCACAATCTCTCTACCATAGGACTGGAAATCTTGGGGGCATCATTGAGACGACTCTCTATCTGACTTACTTTGAGTCCCCAGAACAAGCTTTGGAGAGTTCACGATATATGTACACACTCGCTACGGAGGCCAGTGAGTGGAGGAGAGCTGCAGTTTCGCTTTGCTATATTGCCTTTGCTCATGGTAGGATTGGGAATTATGCTCTTAGTATACAACATCTGCAGGACTCTGTCGATATTGTATACTCCAAGCTCCCTGATGCCCACCGACTTCTTGGGAGCAGTCTTTCCTTCCTTGGCACTAGCTTGTGTGAAGCAGGGAATCTCATATCTGGAATGTCCAAGCTGAAGGAGGCTATTCCGCTCCTTTTGAAGACACAGAATCATTATTCACTGGGAGAAACAGAGCATATGATTGCGGAGGTGTATATCAGCATGCAGATGAATTTGAAAGCACTGGTTCACATTCAGCAAGCCCTGAATGCATTGCAACAGACACATGATCTGAGGGGCCAGATTATGTGCTTCCATTTCTCTGTGTGGGCAAATCTTGCTGTGGGGGATATACAAGCTGCTTTGGGGGCTATTGAATCAGGAGAGACACTGCTTGCAAATGGTGGTGGAGGTTCAAGCACCTTTTCTCGTGCACTGTGGCTACATGTGAAAGGTGCATTTGCTGCTGCAAGTGGGGATGTTGAGGCTGCCAATTCTTTCTTCAAGGGAGCAATTATGTTCTCCCGCCCTGGAGACAGCAATGAATTACAGGAGAACTGCCTAGAACTTGAGGGCATGTTGTTTCGCTCACTAGGCAAGCTGGAGCAGGCGAAAGGAAATCAGTCCGAGGCAGAGAATTGCTTTATCGTATCGGTCGCAATTTTCCGCCGTCAGTCTCAGCCATTATTGCTGCAGAGCTTGACATACCTGGCCCAAGTCCTTGAAGATGAAGCAGCAACCGACCTACTTGCTGCCATCATGCCGCCACTCCTGCACTCCGGCCTCGATGGATTACTTGCAGATGCCTTCCTCACCTCCGCCGACATCGCTTTATGGCAGAACAACACTCACCTTGCACACCATCGAGTCCGGAGTGCAATGCGGTACTTGGAAGAGGTGGATACTGTGAAGCTGCACGAGCGCGCCGCAACCATGTTGGAAAAGTGCACTGCTGCTCTGACGGTGTGAGTGAATTTCCCTAAACATGGATGAACTGCTCGAGATTGTTCAAGCTCTGTCGACACACCGACGTGACTCTCATCTCCTTGTCTTTGTCCTTTGCGTCCCATACTCATGTACACTATGTCTGCACCGTCCGATGTCTGACCGCCTATATATCTATCTATATATCTATTTATCTATAAGCTTGCTGTGAAGGTAGCAAGTCAGCGTTGTTTCATCATTCTGTGAGACAGGACAAGGAGAGCGTGAGATTCATTACTCGAGGAACATGCGACAAAACTACTCCGAGTACCCTAACATAATTACGACACGGGTTTAGCAATAATGATACATGCGAACGAAGTGCTTGACAAAAACGAGAGGGACATCAAGCAAAGCAGGGTATAAGGAAGTAGCAGGTCATCTCGCCCACTCGCCGTGCATCTCCTCCAGAACATCTTCAGCGGCTCTGCATTGACGCGTAAGCACCAACAAACCTAAGAAACCCGGGACACGGTAAACGTACTGTTCGACACGCAATAACGGAACAGACCGCGGGTTTGCATTCTGTTCCAGCGCGGATAGATACGGCTTCCACACGTCGTCGCCTAGATCATGCAAATGTCAACCTTCGCCAAAAAGGCACAGCACGTAGTACTGTACTCGCAATACCGATAGTTCAGTCACGCATCACGCCGGCCTCTGAACTGAACTATTTTGGCGTGACTCACGCTCTTTTCGCGGTCCTCGGAGGCATTTTGCGTCCGAGATTTGCCGCCGGACGACAAAATTACAGCTGGAACCCTCGCAAGAGCTCCTCAACGCTCCTAGCATGCATTAATAGAGAGCTACGATATCCTCTAGTTTGTTCCGCATGCTGAAGTTGAAATTCTATGCCAATTACGGGACACTGAACTATCACTCAGGTCAGTTCAGTCCGTCACGCATCACAGGCACTGAACTATGGGTATTGCGAGTACAGTACGCACGTGGATGCCCGTGCACGAAGAAGCTAACCCATAGATCGAGCTTCTTGAACCCCATACTCTCACCGGACGTCGACGGCCAGAACAGCGACTGCAACTCTGGGCTGTAAAGAACTTCTGAACCCACATCAGCGAAAAAGTACGCATGAGAAGAATGGACGCACCATGTACGGAACCGCGCCCGAAAGTATAATGATAGTACCACGCCTTATCAACGATCTTCGTCAGCGCGCGGACGGGAGCGTGGAACCATATGTCGCCCAGTATCCGCGCCACTGTATCTCGAACGTCACCCTCGCCGCCGGGAGGGTAGATGGATTAAAGCCGTTTGGTGCGTGTAGACGAGTGGAATGTGCGCGCGAGCATAGAGAGCGCGGCGGCCTCGGTGTGTACGTCGGCAGGGACGAATTGAACACCTGCTAGCGCGCGAACGAAACATTAGCAACGAGACAACGAACAAGTCTCAAACACCAACGCGAAGCACGTATCTTCGTCCAAATTCGCACCCACGAGAATGTTCTTCCGCATCATCGCTTTCCTCACACGCTCCTCCCACCCCGCAATGCTGATCCCGCTCAACACCCACCGTGGGGACTGCCCATACCCGCCCACATCCACAAAACCGCCAGAAATCAGCTGCACGTCCCCGCCGCCCCACATAGCAGCGTCCATACCAGTGTGATGCATGTCGAGCATTATGAGCGAGTCCTCCACCGCGCGCAGACAAGTCAACATTCGATCGATGCGGGGGTCGGACGCGTGTGTGGGTTGGACGACATCGGGCAGCCGGCGGAAGACGCGAACGCTCGGAATGTCGGCAGGCGGACGTGCGGTTGGTAAAGCGGTAATCTATGTGGAGCGTCAGAACGAGACGAAGCCAGGCCGGGGAGCGACAGGTGAAGGGGGCGATGGGCGAGCGCGAGGGAAAGGAAGAACACGACGCGTGGTGAAACGCAGATATGCATGGAAGACGAACAATGACGCGATGAAGGACCGCCAAGCAAGTGGGCGAGACGGAAGACGTGCACAGAGTGTGCGATACGGTCAGCACTTGTGGACAAAATTCATGACCTGCGCGAATGCTGCGCGAACGCAGCGCGAATCGCGCATCATTCGCGCACCGTTCGCGCTGCGTTCGCGCAGAGATGCACGAATGATGCGCGAATGTCGTTAAGTTGCGCGAATGCAGCGCGAATGATGCGCGAATGCTGCACGAATGATGCGCGAATGCAAATTTTGCATTCGCGCATCGTTCGTGCAGCTCAACTTAAATGTAGTGCTATCAAAACTGACCTCGTTCGCGCAGTATTCGCGCAGGTGGCCATTCGCGCAACTTATCATCATCATGCATTCGCCCAGGTGGCATTCCGGCAGCTTATCAATCCTGATGATGTAAGTATCGGAGATTGCCGGAACTCTTGCGTACGATATGCAAGAGTTGCGGCAATCTCCGGTTAGCCTCGGAAATACAAATTACGGAGGATCTGAAGCTAAAGTCATAGAGCTTAAGCCATTAATAGCACTACAGGGATGTATAGAGCTTATTCTCTGACTTTCAAGAGCAGCGACAGCTAGACATCTGCAAATACTCGACTCGTCGTGCGGTCTAAAATCAAATGTGGTAGCGGATTTTGGTGCTTATCGTCAGTGATTGTAGCTATTACAGGCCTTATCTTACACTTGTAGGCGATTTCTACAACTCCAATTACTAGGAGTGGATAAGAGAGTGGACATGTCAAGGACATGTAGCCAGCCTGTCAATGCGCTGACTAAGCAGGCCGCTGCCGGCACTCTTATAATCTTGACAAGCCACACCAACGCTGCGCTCCGGTACCAGAGTCCAATGCTAACCAGTCGTAGACGATCAGTACAGCCCGTATTTGTGAGTTGTAAGTGCGCATTTGTGCTCTGGGAGAACAGTACAGTACAGGCAAGGACACCGAACGTTACGGTAGAAGGCTGGTACAGTACGGTACAGACCGTAGGTAGCGAGACAGAGGTCCAAGTGCAGAAAGGGACCGTGCTTATTTTGGTTAGTATGCGGCTCAGACCGAGGAGGCACATTTATATCACGCAACATCATAATAACATGTGCGAACGAGACCTGCGCGAATGATGCACGAATGTGCTGATGATGATAAGTTGCGCGAATGGGACCTGCGCGAATGATGCGCGAATGAGATGCGCGAATGATGGCAGCGTTCGCGCATCATTCGCGCAGGTCGGCGGGATTCGCGCGGCGTTCGCGCATCTTTTCTGCTACGACTTTTGTCCACATATACCAACCATAGTGCGAGTAGAAGGAGGCGAATGGAACGTAGAAGGAATCATATGCACATATCAACGCCCCCACTCATAGCACCCACCCCTCTCCGCCAACCCCCCCCCCCCCCCCCCCCCCCCCCCCCCCCCCTCGTTTCCATCCCCTTCCTCCGCGTCCGCAGCTTGCAAGACGAGATGCCGCAACCCCATCGCACTCGCACTCTGCCCCCCCCACAAGCGTCGTCCTTTCCACATCGCCACCCAAAGCGGCCAGATGCGCGCGCGCCCACGCCAAAGCGAGCGCCTGGTCTGCGAGTCCGAGGTTGGGAGAAACAGGCGATTGGGACCACGGTCCGAGATGGTAGTTGAGTGAGAGGACGATGATGGGTGTACCCTGCGCATGGGATTAGCACACCTGGGCAGGGAAATCGAGAGGCGCGAAGAGCAGGAGGCGGAGGAGGACGGCGCGCGGGTACAAGAGCTGTGACGCGACAGGTGCGCATGCGACATGACCTTCGGCATGTATACATCGACGGGAACGGCAGAACAAGACCCACATGGAGCGCATGGCCAACAGCAAAGAAATGGCCGACCCACTCCGCAAGGCGAAAGCGCGTGTACCCTCGTGCTCGTAGCCCGCAGGAACAGTGATCGTAGCCCGCGGGGCATAGGGATGGATGGATACGCAGAACGGCACGAACGGGAATTGGGAAAGGCGTCGCTCACCAGCGCCTGACGATGGACGTCGCGTTATATACCGAGGACGTCCCGGCTGCAAGAAAACACGCGTCAGCGAGGGAATGTAAAAAATGACACGAGACGCGGCGAGCGAGAAGGAAAGAACATGCCACTAGGCATGAGGACAACCCATTGCTGTGCGGCGGCGACGATGCATCCCCGAGCGTAATGGCGCGGAAGATGAGGACGCGCACGCGAGGAATGTGAGTTGCGAGCCGCGAGCCGCGAGGCGGGAAAGGTCGCGCGACGGAAAGAGGAAGGAAACAATATGAGTATAGAATATAGAAGCAAGGACGCCGCGGGAGGACGCGAGGGGCGTAAAAGACGACGAATAGGGTCAAAGAACGACGCGTGGGTAAGGATGGATGGCGGCGAGAGACCGCGGACCAGTGCCTGAAGGGACGGAAGAGTTACATGGAATCTTCCGCCATATATCCAGATCATAACCGGCACCGGCTTGGACGCGTCGAGTGCGGAGGACGGAAGACGTTGACCGTCAGACAGTCTTCAGACATGTCGCTGACGGGTCGGAGCGTGCTCTGTAGGGGGAGGCGACGTCAGTACTGAGGAGAAAGCGGGAACGACAGGAAGAGCCAGGTCCGCAACGACGGGGGAACGAGCTACGAGCCAAAATGGGGGCGACAAAATGGATGGGCAAGAGCGCAAACGCGTGGGTACATGTGGATGCAGCGCGACGGTCGAGCAACCAGAGAACGTAGAAAGACTTGGGAGACGAACGGGGTTGTAGGCGCAGGAAGGAAGCCGAGGGCATGTGGGGGCGAAAGGAAGGACATGTGAAGGAGAAGACTCGGGACGCGATGTCGCGGGTTAAAGCGAGGGACAGGGATGCGCGGGACGAGATAGAAAGGGGGAAAGAGAACGGTGCCACGGAAAGAGAACTTACGGGCGTCCGCAGGCACCTCTTCCCCCACCTGTACGTGTCTATCACACGCTCGCTCTCGTGCTCTGCATACTCCACATACGACTCGAGGCGCAAAGCGACGGACGCCGACGGGCGGCAGGGTGTAGCGCATTCCTGCAGGGTCTGCGCGTCAGCAAACGGTAATGCGCGAAGGCGCGGAGTAACGAGAAGTGGGCGATATAGAAGGGCCCAATCGAACTAGAAAGACGCGCCCCAATGGCGATGGATGCGAGCAGACAAACGTACCTCCAAAGAACTCAACCGCGCCGTCGTTCTCGACTCGCCCCTCGTGCGCCGTTCGTCCAACTTTGACCCACCGCGCTGGTAGCGGCACCCAGCCCGACAAAGACATCGTTTCGATTGGCCGCCCTGAGCAACAAACACGCGCAGACCAACGCGAGGTATCGTCAGGGCGACGACAGCACGGCGCGGCGGGACGCAGACACGCGTCTGGTATCGTGCGTCTTGCGTCTGAGTGGAAGCGTCGATTCGCGTCGATCCCGAACGGGCTTGGGTATCGTCAGCGGTACTGCGCGAGGACGAGAACGTCAGCGTGTCGTGAGCGGGAAAGCAAATTAGGAGCGCGCGTAGATGGAGGTAAGGAGGGCGCATGGATAGGTGATGAAGGAAGCACGGCGCGTACCCCGAAGAAATCGACCACGCCGTCGTCATTGACGCGTACTTCATACACCGATCGTCCCGCCCGCAGCTCGCAGAGTCCCGCGTGTGCGTCCGTCGTCAGCGTGTCTAACGGAGCAAGTGGCGAGTGAGCAACGAGCCAAGCCAGATTGAGGCGGAACGCACGTTGAATTCCAGCACGCGAAAGTATATCCATGGGTGCGCAAGTACGCTCTATGATTCCAGTCTTCCGGATAACCGGCTTGTATAGGTTGCGCATATCAGGAAGTCGAGCGCGAAACAAGGAACGAATAAGCGCCGGCGGCACATCCCGCACCTTTCCTCCTGCCAGCGGCTTCGACTCGACTGTCCGTCTCGGACGACCTGGGTGTGCGTGCACGGCGCCTGGTTCAACCCGTACTGTAAAGCCAGAATAACGGATCATCTCTGGAGGCGGGATCCAGATGTTTCAGCGCCGGTACTTGGGTTGTTGCCGCGCTTCGTCCTGCGCTCGATGATGATCGTCTTTCCTTTCTCCTGGTCTTGCAATTCGCGAAGTGGAGTATGTTTAGCGACCAACAACAATGCTCCAGCGCTAGACATTACCGCGACGTCTGCGCTCGTCTTCGAAACGAAAGACCCGCCGTACTCGGTTGATCTCTCTACGCCGCATGCAGACGCTGTGTTGATTATCGCGACAGTGCCGCCCAGTGCAGCTCGTGTGTCTCCTTGCTCGCAGACGTCACAACACTCAACTGCTCGATCCTCGGCATCGCTGCGCACCTACAGCATACTCAGACTTGGGGCGGATGTTTGCTAGACGACACCTTGCCCATCCCTGACGTTCGCGCACTGCACAGTCTCGTACGCGTGCACAGCGCAACCCGAATCGCGCCTCGGCCTCGAATCCAATGCCGACTGAGCTCACACGCGTTCCGGAATCTGCCAATACCGCGCCATGAATGAGTCGCCGATCCGCTACAGACCTGTGCTACTGATATCGGCAACATTGTCTCAGCCTTGCTCCGTTGTAGCCGTGCGCGCAGATGGTCGGCCGTCTACTGCAGTCTGCGTTTGTCGTGCCTCTCCTCTCGAGGATGTTCATGGGCGTTTCCTGCCTGTGCTCACACGGTACTACCTGGGAGCTGAGCCTGGCAGGTGATACGGCGTCCATCGATCTCGGTACCGCAAGTAGCCCAGTCCGCGTCGCGCTCAGGATAGACCAGAGAAGTGCGGGTCTGGCCGGACTCAGCGCTTCCTTTGTACCCGCCATTCGAGCTCACCGGATAGATGGTAGAGCGTTATCGTTCGCGCGGCTCGTTCTCCGTCATGTCTTCCGCGCAAGTTTGCACTAGTATTAGAAATTCGCCTCTCTACATGCGGAAGACCGTGACCCGAACGAGCCTTGCATCTCAACCTGTGTCATGAGCGTTCACGGTGCCCTGAGACCCGTAGCATTCTCTGCTTTTGCTGTATGGCACACACAGAGAACAAATCCGTGCTGTGTTCCTTATCTTTCTCATGCGCGCACGCGTATTTCAAGACCATACGTTGTTCCTTGATCTGTTACGCGGTACCGACGCCACAGCAAGAAGCTGCGACGCTGCCGCAATCAGCCACACCCGCCACGCTTCCGACGTTCAAGGGTCATGGGAATACTGGTGGAGAGAACATTCAGGCTGCTCGGCTCCCGTTCTCACCGCGTTCTCATGTCGCCACATAGAGTCGACCGCGATGCCGTCCATTTCGGTGCGGTTTGATTCGAGGTAGAGAGATAGTATTGCGCGGGACATGTGCAGTCCGATTTCACTTCCGGTCAATGCGGGAAGGGACACTTGAACCCGTTACTACTATCACCCTGATGATCGTCACTTGGATGCTTCTTCCGTGTTTCCATCTCAGGTGCAGTGTCTGCTTGACTGCTATGTCGACAGTAACCGTTAGGGTCATTCCCGCTTCTCTCACCAGTACATGAGTGCGGGTTTGGTGTCCGACCTGTGCACGGTTCTACGCAAGGGAACTTCCCTGAGTCCCTGACCTCTGCCGTGCTTGCGGGCAGCGAGGCTATGCCGTGTAGATTGTATAAAGCCAGCGCTGTCCGCTGTGCAGTGGTCCGCTTCCCCGAAACAAATTCTACTCGCTCAACCGACAACTTGCAACAGCTCCCGCTACTCAGTCATGTCTCTCGCCCTCGCCGCAAATGTGGCAGATATTGCAGGCCAAGGGCCCACTTCCGCGCTTTTCAGTGTTTGTGATATTATATCCAACTCGGCTAATGTGAGTGCTACAATTTGTTGTTCATATGAATATAGCTTGACTTTCGACCAGGCCGTACGCTTCAACAAGGAGGCAGCTGCGGCTCTAGCCAGCCGGATCCGTGATATTGTATCCGCGCTCACAGAGGAGCATGGATCAGAGGACTCCAAGCCGTCACCGGAGTGGACTGCAGGTATCAACAATTTCAAGTGGTGCGCTTTTTTGTCCATGGGATGATACTTCCGCTCATTATTACATCAGTGCGCTTGACACAATCATGCAAGACCTTCAGAGCATTAGCAGGCAGACCTTTCTTGCGCAAGCACTGCACCGCGAGCGTGATGCTGAGGCAATCCGAGCAATGGGTCAGCGTGTCAGGGATGTAACCGCCTTATTCATGGTGAGCTTATGACTTGGAGTGTTGTGTATCTCATTATTCTGATTGAATTCTTTAGACCAAAGCTCGCATCGAGATTCTTGATCACATTCAAGTACTGAATACTGCACTCGAGTCTGCAACCAATGCAGTTACGGCACCATCTGTTCCTGCACAACGCCTCGAGCCTCCACCACCATACTACTTTGGTCGCACTGCAGAGACAGAGTCCGCAGTCACAATGCTGGACTCCGATTTGCCTGCTTATGTTGCTATTTTGGGAGGTCCGGGCATGGGCAAAACCTCCCTCGCCCGCGCAATACTCCACCATCCCACACTTGTCACTCGATTTGGACCGAAGCGCTACTTTGTCGCATGCGATGCGGCCGACTCGCGCATGACTCTTTTGAGTCTTCTCTCCTCGGCCTTGGGCATCGCAACCAGCAGTGGCAGTGCAGCCAGGAGGGCTCTGACGTCGATATTGCGTGGACCATCTCTCCTTGTGCTCGACAACTTTGAGTCTGCATGGGAGTCCCAAGAGCAGAGACAGGAGACAGAGAGTGTGCTTGGCGTTCTAGCCAGTATCCATGGACTCTCCATCATGATTACACTTCGTGGCTCTGAGCGTCCGCAGGGTGTTGCATGGACTATACCGCATCTGCCACCACTTGCGACACTGGGCAGTATATTTGCATCCCAGCTCTTTGTCACTATCTCCGACATAGACGAAGGCAATCCAGATCTCTTGCAGCTCCTTGCCTGCACAGACCACATTCCTCTGGCTATTGTACTGTTGGCGAACCTTGCCCAGTACGAAAGCAGTCATGCTCTCCTTGCTCGATGGAAAGAGCAGAAAACTGCAATGCTCCATTGCAGTGATGGAAGTCACCGTCTTACAAGCATGGATGTCTCCCTCAGTCTCTCACTTACATCACCTCGAGTTGCCGCTTGCCCAGCTGCAGTGGAATTACTTGGTCTACTTTCAATGCTACCACAAGGTGCACAGAGATCAGATATTGAAGCATGGTTTCCTGCTACCAATGTTGGCCCATCAATAGCAGTTCTACTCCAAACTGCCCTAGCAGTATGGAACAGCATAGATCGACTTTATGTCCTTGCACCAATACGGGAATTCATGCTCTCGCAGCACTATCCTCAATCAAATGCACTTGTAGACCTCTTGGCTCACTACTGGGCCTTGGCCCAGCTAATCACACCAGAGGGACAAGACTCTGGTCCAGCAGCAGTGGAATGTGTTCTGCCTGACCTTGAGAATGTCTATGCTGTGACTTCACATGGATTGGAGGCCAGTACATATCAGAAGAGTGCAGCTGCAGCTGCAGTAAGCCTTGCATATCTGCTAGTAAACACTGGCTATGGGTCTTTTGATATACTCGAAAAAGCACTCATGGTATCACGAGCATGTAACCTGGACAACATCACCGCATCACTTTTGTACCTGTGGGGAATATTGGCTTTTCAGTCTGTAGTGCCAGGGGACTGCCAAATACTGTGGACTGAGGCACAATCTCTTTACCAGAAAACTGGAAATATAGGGGGCATTATTGACACGACTCTTCATCTGAGTGAATTGGAGCCACCGGAGCAAGCTATCAAGGTTTCTAAAGCCATGTACACCCTCTCTATGGAGGCCAGTGAGTGGAGAAGAGCTGTATTTTCGCTTCGTTTCATTGCCTTGGCTCATGATCGGAGTGGGAACTTTGCTCTCAGTATACAACATCAGCAGGAATCAATCGATAATGTATACTCAAAGTTACCTGATGCCAAACGCCTTCTTGGGAGCAGTCTTTTCTCCCTTGGTACTAGCTTGTGTCACGCAGGGCATCTCAGATCTGGAATGACTAAACTGAAGGAGGCTGTTCCGCTCCTTTCAAAGACACAGAATCATATTGTGCTGGGCGAAACAGAGCGTATGATTGTAGAGGTGTATATCATCATGCAGATGAATTTGAAAGCACTGGTTCACATTCAGCAGGCCCTGAATGCATTGCAACAGGCACATGATGTGAGGGGCCAGATTATTTGCTTGCATTTCTCTGTGGGGGCACATCTTGCTTTGGGGGATAGACAAGCTGCTGTGGGGGCTATTGAATTAGGAGAGACACTGCTTGCACATGGTGGTGGAGATTCAAGCACCTTTTCTCGTGCACTGTGGTTACATGTGAAAGGTGCATTTGCTGCTGCAAGTGGGGATCTTGAGGCTGCCAATTTTTTCTTCAAGGAAGCAATTATGTTCTCCCGCTTTGGAGACAATAATGAAGTACAGGCGCACTTCCTAGAACTTGAGGGCATATCGCTTCGCTCACTAGGCGAGCTGGAGCAGGCAAAAGGAAATCAGTCAGAGGCAGAGAATTGCTTTATCATATCGGTCACAATTTTCTGTCGTATGGCTCAGCCATTATTGCTGCAGAGCTTGACATACCTGGCCCAAGTCCTTGAAAATGAAGCAGCAAGTGACCTACTGGCTGCCATTATGCCACCACTCCTGCACTCCGGCCTCGATGGATTACTTGCAGATGCTTTCCTCACCTCTGCCGACATTGCTTTACGGCAGAACAACACTCGCCTTGCACACCATCGAGTCCGGAGTGCAATGCGGTACTTGGAAGAGGTGGACACTGTGAAGCTGCATGAGCGCGCCGCCGCCATGTTGGAGAAGTGCACCCCTGCTCCGACGGTGTGAGTTTATTGTTGCCCTAAACATGTATCTATTCCTCGAGATTGTTCAAGCTCTGTCAACTCGCCACCATGACTCATCTCCTTGTCTTTGTCCTTTACCTCCCATACTCATGTACACTATGTCTGCACCGTCCGATGTCTGACCCCCTATATATCTATCTATTTATCTATCTATCCAGAAGCTTGCTGCGAGGGTAGCAAGTCAGCGTTGTTTCATCATTCTGTGAGAGAGGACGAGGATAGCGTCAAATTCACAACACTACGATCATGCGACAAAACTACTACGAGTACCCTAACATAAGCACGAGACGCGTTTAGCTATAACGATACATGCGAACGGAGCGTGACAAAACGACAATCATCTAACAAAGCAGGGGTATAAGGAAGTAGCTGGTCATCTCGCCCACTCGCCGCTCATCTCTTTCAGAACATCTTCAGCGGCTCTACAATGTCGTGTAAGCACGGACAACGTAAGAAATGCGGTACACGGTAAACGTACTGGATTTGTTCGACACGCCATAACGGCACAGACCGCGGCTTCACATTCAACTCAAGCGCGGATGGATACGGCTTCCACACCTCGTCACCTGTATTGCACAAGCGTCAGCGTACGCGAATGAAAGCGGAGTGTGTACGTACCAGGATGCCCGTGCACGACGAAGCTAACCCATCGATCGAGCATCTGGTACGCCATCCCTTCGCCGGACGTCGACGGCCAGAACAGCGACTGCAGTTCCGCACCGTGAAGAACTGCCGAACCCGGATCAGCGAACAAGTACACACAGGAAGGGAACGGACGCACCATGCCCAGACTCGCGCCCAAAAGTATAATGATAATACCACGCCTTCTCGACGTTCTTCGCCAGCGCGCGGACGGGAGCGTGGAACCATACGTCGCCCAGTATCCGCGCCACCATGTTACGAACCTCACCCTCTCCGCCGGGAGAGTAGATGAACCAAAGCCGTTCGGCGCGCGTGGACGAGTTGAACGTGCGTGTAAGCATTGACAGCGCGTCGGCTTCATTGTGTACGTCGGCAGGGACGAATTGGACACCTGCAAGCGCGCGACAGAAACATTAGTCAACGAGATAACTTGAAAGTCTCAAGCACCAACGCGAGGCACATACCTTCGTCTAAATTCGCGCCGACGAGCACATTCTTCCCTTTCATCGCCTTCCCAAGTCTCTCCTCCCACACATCGACACTGATCCCGCTCAACGCCCACGGGAACTGGCCATACGCTCCAACATCCACGATTCCGCCGGACATCATGCGCACGTTCCCGCCGCCGCCATTGACAGCCGACATAGCGGCGTCCATGACAGCGCGGTGAGCATCGAGCAGTACGAGCGGGTCCTCTACCGCACGCAGACACGTCAGCATCCGCTCGAGCCGCGGGGTGGGACGAGTATGCGGGTTTGACGACATCGGGCAGCCTGCAGAGGACGCAAACGCGAGGAAAGTCGGCAGACGGACGTGCGGCCGGTAGAGCGGGAGTCTACGGACGGTGGTCAGCCATTGCTGCGGGCAAGAAGAAACAGGAGAAGTCCAAAGAACGACACGCCTACGTCGCCGCGAGCGTGACGAGCAGGGAATACCGGCAGGTGCGAGCAGCAGAACACCATGACACCAGGACGCAAGTCAGGCGTGCGTCACGATGAACGACAACAGTGCTGACTTGCGCATCACGACGGGGAAAAATGGGCGAAGGGTGGGAGCGAGCGTGTGACGAGGGCGAGAGCGAGCGAGCAAGGAAGAGCGACCGGCAAGGAAGGGAAATGTACGCACGTATCAACACCCCCGCTCATCGCGCCCACACCTCGCCACCAAACTCCGTCCCCGCCTTGGGCCTCCGCGGCTTGTAGCACAAGATGCCACAACCCCATCGCACCAGCGCTCTGGCCCATGACCGTCGTGCGCTCCACATCGCCACCGAAAGCCGGTAGGTGCGTACGCGCCCACGACAAGGCCATCGCTTGGTCCGCGAGACCCAGATTCGGCGACGTGGGCGATTGGGACCAAGGCCCGAGACGGTAATTGAGGGAGAGGACAACGATAGGTGTACCCTGCGCACGAGGTCAGCACGAATGACGACTGACGCGCAAGGTAAAGGGAAGGGGAAGGGACGAGCGACAGGGACGACACTCACCAGCGCGACAGACCGCCTGACAATAGATGTGGCGTTATACACCGACGCTGTTCCAGCTGCAAGGAAATAACGCGTCAGTTGGGCATGCATGCACAGACGTAGAATGAGGCGACGTACATTGGAACCCTCCGCCGTATATCCAGATCATTACCGGCACCGGCTTGGACGAGTCGAGTCCCGCGGGACGGAAGACGTTGGCCGTCAGACAGTCTTCAGACATATCGCTGATGGGTCGAAGTGCGCTCTGGAGCGGACATGAGGGCAAAGTTGAAAGAGACCGGCGAACGGGGAACGGGGAAAGAGTACTCACCGGCGTCTGCATACACCTCTTCCCCCACCTGGACGCGTCCACGGCTCGCTCGCTCTCGTGTTCTGCGGGCTCCACGTACACCTCGGGCGGTGCGAATCGTCGGACGCCGATGGGCGGCAGGGCGTAGCGCATTCCTACAGGTTTCCGCGCATTAGCAAACAGTCGAAATGCGGGAAAACCGCAGATATCCAAACGCAAACGAAAAGTGGGTGAGAGAGCCAGGAATTAGAGAGGGGCATATTGCGCAAGTCAGTGCGCTGCAGCGAGATGTTGCACGGACGGACCACAGGCGAACAAATGTTCATGGATGTCGAGTGGTAATGAAGGGACGAGGCTTCAGGACGACATGGACTTGACTCGAGGGAGATGGGAGCATGGTGATGAACGCGAGCAGTCAAGCGAGAATACGTACCGCCGAAGAATTCGATGGCTCCGTCCTCCTCGACTCGCCCCTTGTAGACCGTTCGTCCAACCTTGACCCGCGGGCCCTCCACCACGCCGCCCGCACCAACGGCTACGCCGATAAGAATATCTTGCCGATACGTCGACGCCGCCCAGAAAAGGAGACACGCGCAGACCAGCGCGAGGTACAACGTCCGCGCGCAGGGCGACGACAACATTGCACGGCGCGATAAGGAAACGCGTCTGGAATCGTGAGTTTTTCGTTTCAGCGGCAGGGTCGATTCACGTCGGTCCAGAACGGGACTGGGCATCGTCAGCGTTACTGCGCGAGACGGGCGGGTTAACGACGCGACGGGCGGCAAGGCGACGAGGGTGGGCGCACGTTGGTCGTTACGGTACTGGCGCATCGCGACGGCGTCGTCAGGCACACAGCGTGAAGAGCGTCGTGGAGTACAAAGCGAACGGCGAGCACGAGCGCGGAAACAGGGAGCGGGCGGGAGGAAGATAGGCTGCGGATCGGAGTTTGGGTACGCGCCCGCTTGGCGCTCGATCGTCGTGACGCGCCGAATCGCTCCCGACGCGACCCTTCAACTTCATGATCGTCGACGGCGACATTCTCACGCTCAGATCGCACCGCGCTTGGGCATGTCAGAGCCACGAAGATGACGGAACAGAGCCTCAAGTCGCAATTCAGTCGTCGAGTCAAGTCAAAGTGCAATACAGTATTCCTGCACATTACTCAAACATTGCCATGCCTCGTCCGTTCTCCGAACTCTCGGCTACACTGTACGAGCGCCCAGTTCGCCCAGTTCCGTCATCTTCCTGTCAACGTCACCCGTCGTCCACCTCCGAATCCTGCAACTGTTCGCCGCGTGTTTCTCTAGCCGACGTGCTTCTTGTCCTGTACGCTCTCCATCCGTTCACTGGCTACCTACGAGAGGTGCAAAGCTGTCACTGGGGTCCCACGGCCCTGGTTTACGTTTGCGTAAAGTTGAACATTTCCCCATCCGACGGTCGACATTCCCCACTCCTCGTATACATAAGGTACACGCGATGCCTTCACCTGAAACCCCGAAAGAACTCGAGAACATTCACCATGCGTTTCTCACGCCGCGGAACTCCCATCGCCACGCTGTCACCGAGCCAGCGTCTCCCCTATGGCGGGTGCCAGTGGAAAGCAGCCGAAACTGTCGAATGCCACGCATGTGTGCATGGACACGCCGCTCAGGGCCCGGGAGGAACTCGCAGACCCGCGGTACAACGTTTGGAGCAGAAACGGGGCAAACATATCGCACAGGTGATTACAGTAGTACACTGGCAAGACTACAGAGAACTTAAAGGATGCGGACTGGAGTGTGTGTACATGTGCTCGACGACGGATGAGCGGTAGTAGTCTAAGCGACTTCGCCGCCGGCAGGCTGAGTGACTTCTGCGGAATCGGGGAGCGACGCCCTCTGCGAGTATATTTGCCGTCCCAGCAATGGCAGGGGTCGATTTGATGATTGATCGCGAGGCATTAGGAGGGACGTCGAGCGCAGAATTCGGCAGAAAAGACAGCTGTAACGTCGGGAAATAACGGTCTTACTGGCACCGCTAACGCTCCAATTTTCTGCTAGGGTAACGGATCGCGCAACAGAATCCTCAACTGTAACGGAGCATGTTCCTACTTCGAAAAGGAACATCAGAAGCCACACCATCCTGCGTGGAGGACGCGAAAGAAACCTCAGGCTGCGGAGCGGGGACGTGTGCTGAGACCGTCGTGGCTGGCGATGAAGTGGACAGTATGGAGAAGACGCACAGAAAATGCCATGGTACAGGATTTGGAGTCACACGCTTGAGCAAGACGGGACGCAGCATGTTCGAGAACTATATACGCAGCAAAATGCGGACCGCTGTCAGTGGAGGTGAGTTCTACTTATTCAATTATATCGGATCGGGTGAGATCGGCGTAGCAATTCGTTCGGTGGATGATCCAGTGGCAACTTCGACGCTGGGAATGCGTATGTCCTCTGCCAAGTCAGAGGATGATGCACTCGCCGCTTGGCGGCGTGGATACGTCGTCGCAGCAGTGTCTGAAGCAGGAGCAGGGACATAGGGCGCAGATTCGGGTACCAAGACTGTCGCAGTGCCCGGGGTCGCTGGTCTGACTGTTGCGAGTAGTTGCGAGTTATAGGACAGTGCAGAATCCACGGACGATGTGGATGTCGCGGTGCTGAGACGATGAGCGCGCTCGACGGGCTCGTCATGTCCTGCGCCGCCGCTCGATGGAGATTCGAGCTCAACGCCAGCGACACCGTACGCTGTTGCGGAAAAAGTTGGAGTGTCGGCGCTGGAGATATCGACTCCAGACACGGTGGGCACATTGCGCAGAATCTCCGTCATCTCCGCTGCGGGAGCGAGAGGACGTGCTGCGTTCCCCGGCGAGTCGTGCGGGGGGCTAGGCGTAGATACAACAGCCGAGTCGCTGCGCGTAGGAGGTCCTTGTTCTGGATTGACACCCGACTCGGAGCCGATGCCTGCCATGCCTTCGGCTGAGATGGGAGCGCTCGCAAGAACGGGGAACTGAGCCGATTCCGCCGCCGTCATAGCAGGGGACGACGCGATATCGAGAGGCGTCGCTGTGTCTAAGACCGGGCCCGACTCGAGCGGCGGCGTCAAATCTGGTACTGCGCTACTGCGAGCGAGAGCGAGTGTGTCCGGGCCAAGCACGGGTTCGGTGCTCAAGGCGGTATCCGCCAATTCGGCCACAGTCTCAAGCACGAGAGCCGGAGGTAATGGAGATCCGGTCACAACGTTCGGAGTATCCGTGTCGTATGGAGAGGAGGCGGCGTCGAGAGGAGGTGTTGTTGTTGACCGCAAGGCTGAACCCGACGTAGGCAAGGGTGTAGATGCGGCGTCACGCGAAGGGAGAGTACACGGACTAGGTTCGGCTTCCTGTGTGGAAATTGCCCACCGGGTTCGCTGATTATAATATAAAAACCAGGGCAACCAGTCGTGTGCGCTGTCCTTGTTGCACGTGGTACACGTGCCTTCTCGCACCAGCATGTCCTCCAATGTCCGAGTTTCGACATCGGTCAGCACTTCTTCTAGATGTCCCGTCCAGCCGATATCTAGTGAGACGCAGTGCCGCGCGGCATGCAGTAGATACTCGAGCTTGTTGTCCACGTGCCCGTCTAGAGAACGCAGAGCGGTCTTGACAATGTCCAGCAATTCTAGCCACTGCCCCCCTATCCTTATCTTCCGAAGCATGGGCTCCAGACAGGTGGCGATTTCGGGGACAAGGCGCTTGAAAAGAACGTCCCGTGACTCCTCTTCGGTGCTCATAGATGAGAGATCTCGACACAACGCAATGAGAGATGAGATGAATCGCCGAAGGGGCTGAGGCAGCGTGTGAGATTGCATACACTGGCTTTTGAAGTTGTACTTACGCTTTCAGCGTCATACCTTCCCCGCCCAGTGTACGTTGTGTGGATACTGCGGACAATAGAGCACAAATCCTTCAGCATCGATGGACGGTCTTTGCTACTGCAAGTAAGGGTGTCCTGAACCTTCATGATCAGAGTTGGACTTTGTAGTACCCCGTACTGTGCTCTGGACATGAACCGTCCAAGAATCTGCAGATACGCATCTCTAGTCGGTGTGTGCGACCACTTGAACCGCGACAGGAGAGTCGATAGGACTTCTACGTCGGTATTACTGGTAGGACATGGAGATTGTAGCCAATCGCCGCTGCAGATGGCCGAGGAAAAATTCTCATCCGCCGAGATGGAGAGGGGCACAAGATGTTCTGCACCGCTCACCAAGTCTGGCATCAACGACGGTACGAGGTGGGAAAGGACGATAGGAACGATCCTGTTGCTAGCCGGATCAAACATGTCCAGCGCACAAACCACGAAAACTGCGACACAAATCCCATCACATGTGTGGATGTCCTGATGTATATTGCAGGGACGGTCAAGGCGTATGTTGTAGAATGCATGGAATATGAGTGCTCTATCGGATTGGTCGAGATGCAGGGACCGCCCGGCAAGAAGAACACTAAGGCACGCAAATGCAGCGACAGGGATACCCGGACGATCAAGGAGAAGGCGCGCAGCTGATTGTCCTGAGTCAGAGCCGACGTAGCCTCTGAGAAACGTCTCGGCAATGTCATAAAGACTTGAGAACGACCGCGCTTTTCCCCCTGCGGGATATTGTGAGAACGTCCCGTCAAGATGCATAGCTGCCGATAACAGACGGGCCTCAGGATGTCTCGACTCTTGCAAAGTCTGCGCGGACGACGACGATAGGTCAAGTCCGAGTAGCGGCAAGCTCCAGGATCCGCGCCCCAGGATTAGCTCACTGCGCACAGCTCGGATAATTTCGACAGCGGTTGGCGGAACGAGAGAGTTGCCAAGACGTTCGACCGCCGTGTCCATGCCGGCAGTAACTGTCCTGATAGAAGGGAGAAACTTTGAATCTGGTGGTAGCGCTCCCAGTGCTTGGAAAGCGGCAGTGATCGCTATCTCAGAGCCAGAAACGAGGATCAGCCATTGCAAGGTGTCGAGCTTTACTTCGTCGTCCGTTGTCAGGCCACCTTCATACCATGCCGTATCGCGAATACGTTTCTGGCGTCGACGGAGATCGGCCATAACGCGGTCTAGATCCACTGAAGCGA
Organism: Exidia glandulosa HHB12029; assembly: GCA_001632375.1. Lineage (NCBI taxonomy): Eukaryota > Fungi > Basidiomycota > Agaricomycetes > Auriculariales > Exidiaceae > Exidia > Exidia glandulosa. The sequence continues at coordinate 51,342 of KV425959.1, forward strand.
CACGCAACGGGGGGGATGCTCGGACGGAGACGGAAAGGATGATACGCCAGAGCCGGACTGCCGCGATGGCAATCCAAGTAGGAGCCTCGCGGGCGCGACGGACCAGAGGTGTAGCAGTAGGACAGTCTGCCCGAAACACAGGCAACAGAGTCGCTATCCAGTAAAGGCTGAACAGCAGACCAGTGAGGAAAGTCACGCCGCGCGCAATCTGCCCGTTTAGAGTCCAAACGAAGACAGACAGACCAACGAGGAAGAGGAACAACGCAACGTGTAGTAGGAGTGGTAGCGTCTGTGTAATGAGCACAGTGATATGCCATTCGGCGAACGCGGCGAAGAAAAATTGTCGATGACGAGCCCACGCGAGGGATGCAGTGGGGGACAGCGCATCCAAGTGCGCGAGTGGCGCTGGCTGCGCATCGCTACTGCTATCGAGCGGGGAAGAGGTATGCGTAGGCGGCAGATGGGTGGCCCCGTCGGAACGCGTAGGTAACGACACTGTGACGGTGGCGGGCGGATCCGCCATGCGGTGGTTGTATTCAACTAACCACTGCTTCGCCAGAATGTCAAAGAAGGCGACAGCGAGTGCAAGGAAGAGACTCGTAAACCAAAGTCCGTTGATCCAGAGTGCTGAAGCTGTCACGGGAGTGGGAGCTTGGGGCTTAGGCAGCGTTATCGAGCTGTTGATCGCCATCGCCAGCGCGTAAATCGCGTTAACCACCGCCTCGTTCTCGTCTTCGGGCGTTAAGAGCGGATAGCTGGCGATGAGGAAACTCGTAACGACCGCGGAGAATAGACCAGCCTGCGACACCCATGTCAGCTAGACGAAGTCACGAATTCCCATGTAGCGCACGAAGATCAAGAGGATATCCAGTGTCTTGTTCCACTCATCGAAGGTGACATTTTGGTCGTGGTGTCGGACTTCGTCGCGATAAACCCTCCAAAGCGGTGCCGTTGGGTCGAGCTCGTTGCCGATGGTCGTGAACCCGCTGACGGGCGGAACTGAATCTAATAAACCGTGTTACTTAGTAAGTCTACAGGCGTGCGAAAGAACAAACTTGATGAGTGTTGATCGTCCTGCACGGTGTGAGCACTGAAGAAAACGTCGAGATATAGCTCACCATGACGGACGGGAACCAAGCAGCGATCGATGCCGATAAGCGCGGACACGAGGAGTGCGAGGACGTCGGAACCAATAGTCGAGATCGCGAAAGGTACTGCCGGTAACGAGTGCGAGGATGTCGCGCTCATGTGAGAATAGTAGTGCAGGTAGAATGAAAGGCGCACCTGCTGTCGTCCGAGATATACGGCGACCGAAACGCTGTATTACTGCATGATACACTGCGCGCTCCAGCGCGGTCAATACCAACACAGTATATCACGGGCGAGAGCTAGCCCTGAGACATTTCTGACTTCTTCGGCGGGCATCAGTTTCCGTCCTGTACCGTACAACGTCCGAGTCGCTGCATTGACTGTAGGAGACCTGAGAAGTGAGCGGTACTATATAACCCCTCTGCCGCGATGAGCCAACTTGAAAGTCCTAATCATTCCCATGCCACCCGACGCGGAGCCCTGGATTCAACAGACAGGAAACGCGCAGACGGCAAGCAGACACGTGGAGCTGGGCAAGCGCCCGAAGTATAGCCGGTTAGCACGCCTCTGGACAAAAGAGGATCATGGTATGCGCCGAGGAGTTGCGGAACAGATTGAGCAAGACGCCCTTAGACCCGAGTTTGCGCGGTCCACGCCCGACGCGGTAGTACGTAGGGTGTCTGCGCTTGCGCTCGCTCTGCGCCGACGCTATGGACGTTGACGTAGATGGGTAAGCGCCAGCAGCGGCGGAATCTTGCAGCGGCTCGTAATCGGCGGTGTTCGGGATCTCCAGATGTCGAGCGGGCGGCGGGAGACCTGTACGAGGCGTATGTACTCGGCGCTGCACAGTGCGAATGAAGGCTTGAGATTCGGTGACGGCAGATGGAATCCGGCGAAGACGTAAAGGGGCCGGGCGTGGAGCCATGCAGTTGGGTTGACGTCCTGTTCTTTGCCGGCATAACACGCCGCGCGCGGTGTAAGTACGCCATCGGTGGTCGTGTCCAAGCGTCGTATTGGGAGGTGTACGCTTCGTGTGAGGCATAAATGGCGCTGCAGAATGCGAGAGATGGTCGCTTGGGGACTTGGACCGACCAGCGAGGATGCAGACATGGACAGGCGAATAGCAAACCAGGCGGCGAGTGTATTCACACTTTCTGGGAAGTCACAGAAGAACGCGAGATGGAGAGGAGTAACGCCGTGCTTGTCAGTGTGCCACGCGAGAGTAAGTATTTGACGAGATGTGTATGTCCGTAGGCGAAATATGGCGGTGTCGAGCCTGGTACCTAGTCAGAAGACTGCTCATGAACACATACGGTCGTAGCGCTCACCCCAAGTTCCTAAGTACAACAGTCTGCTTGTCAGTCGACCGTTTTCGAGGCAATCTGGGGCCACGCTCAGCGTCTCGGACAGCGAGCAGACGTCTATCCGTACCTTGGAACATTGACCAAGCATCGACTTCGGCGCCGTACTGAACGAGCAATTTCATGACCTGTTCGTTACCGGGCAAGCACGCTGCTTGCAATGGGAACACGACATCGAGCACGCCGTTAACGGGCTAGCGCGTCCTGGGCCAGTCCTGCAGCGCATAGAATGGGCTAGATGCGCTGGATGACGAGCGCAACGACGAGCGAGAACTGAACGAGTTTGTTGGGTGCGCAGGCATTGTCGTCGGTGTGGCGACGAGAAAAGGCTGCGAATCGGAGTTTGAGACGGGCTTTGCGCCTTGGACCTCGTCCACAACCTTCTCACGACCATAACTCTCGGCTCAAGTCGGTCAGCTTACGGCCCTTATTTATAGGGCTGTATGGTATTCTATGCGACCTTGACGGCTAGGGCGAACTACCTCTGTTGACAATCGCATCTCAGAGTTTTTTCTCTTACTTGCGCGGTTCCTCTGGTCGTAGAGTGGCTGTATATGACTGCGCCTTTTTCCAGTCATTCCGAATGTCCTGGGACTTTCACGAGCTTTATTTGTCTATTGCACGTCGTTGCTACAGAACGCACTTGGACCGTGGTGGTCGTCCCTCTTACTACGCCGGCATCGTCTGCGAGCAAGCGAGGTATTGGATCCACGGACTTCTCGACCGCATCGACGAGGCTTATTCCATGAGCGGGGACCGTGCACCTGAAACTGGAAGCGCTCGTGCTCAGCGGAAGCGCGAGGAAGCGGAATCCCAGTTGTACAGGGCGGCCGAGCGAATCAAATCGACGGCTTCGCACATGTCAATTTTCTGTATAACTGTCTTTCCGAGAAGTCTCTCTTTCTTGCCAGCAACTTGCGCTGCGGGTATTCAGTCCGCTTGCGATACTCCACTGCTTGGGCCCATGGCTCTCACGCACCAAATCCCCCGATTGTCGTATTTCTTCGCTCGCACAGGGCACTGGTTCTATTGGCGAACGTAGAGGGTGCTGGATCTAGTTCTGAAGTGGGTGGGGACACTAGGAGAGGACTCAGAGGCGCAGACGGTCACCGTACATGATATGGAGTCAAGTGTTTGAACTTGACGGACGGGAACGACAAATGTTCATGAGATACGCAGGACGTTGCGAACTGGTCGGCGCTTTACGGGAGGATGAGAGGCTCGCCGCGGCTGTCTATTCGGTGGATGATCCAGTACCGATATCGACGCCGTCCTCTGGTGACTCCGAGTCGGGGGACGGTGTACTCGTCGTCTGTACATCCACCGACCTCGCTTGTGACTGCGCAGCGGGAGAATGTGGTGATGGCGTAGTCGTCTCGGCAGCGTCTGGTGTCGATACGAGGACGAATCCCAAAGCAGTAGCCGGGCCAACGGCAGGGACATTGAGCGCAGATTCGTCTGACAAGCCAGTCGCAGCGATAGGAGCCGCCGGTTTGATTGGAGACACGGAGATTGTATGCGGTGTAGCTGCGTGCGATGACGATGACGATGATGACACGACGTCGACAGGAGAGGCTGTCATCGAAAGCAATGCTGGATCTGAGGCAGCGGCGGCAGGCGGAGGGAGAGCATATGGGCCGGGTTGAGGATCCTGTGCGATAATAGGCTTTCTTCTTCGAACCGTGACTAGGAAAGGCTCTGGCCATTCGGATGCGCTACCCTCGTTGCACTTGATACACGGACCATTTCGCATAAGTACGTCCTCCATGAGGCGAACATCTAGATGGGCGCCAACCTTGTCATGCTGCGTCCAATAGGGATCTAGCACGACGGTATGCTGCGCGAGATGCAACAGATACTCCGACTTGTTCTCCACGTCGTCGACAGATTGAATAGCCACATCGACCAGCCTGAGGAAACGCGAGGGCAAGGAAAACAGGCCGTCGAGGCTTGACCACATGCGGTACACGCACGCACCGAGTTCCGGACCAATTGCCTGGAGGAGAACGCGTCGGTTGTTCTCATCGATCTCCATCTGCAATACGCGTTTGCACAACGAGATCAGAAATTCAAGGAACTCGCCCAGGTACTGGAGTAAGTGGTGAGAATCTATCCGTTGGAAACATGAGCTATGACGTACAACCTGATCTTCCGAGTACGCCTTGTCATACACCTTGATATGGTGGACAATAAGGCGCAAGTGCTGCAGCATCCCCCAACGTTCAAAGGGCGTGCAAGTAAGGGTGCCCTGGAGCTTCGCTAGTAGACTGGGAGTTTGTAGTGCCTTGTACTGTCCTCTGGACATGAACCATTGTAGAATATTCAGATGCATATCCCTGTAGCACGAGTCTGACCAGTCGAATCGCGAGAGGAGAGTCGACAGGACTTCCACATCGGTGTTTCCAACAGGATACGGTGTCTTTAGCCAGTCACTGGATGCGATGAAGTCGGCAAAGCGGCGGTTCCAAGACATAGAGAGAGGGACAAGATGCTTGTTCCCGCGCTTCAAATCTGGCATCAAGCGCGGTAAAAGGTGAGAAAGAATGATAGGGACAATCATGAGGCTGGCCAGATCGTCTTCTCGCAGTTCATCAGCCTCTTGCGTAATCTCCTCAAGCGGAAAGATAGTCCTTCCAAGTCCATGAACCATGAAGACAACGACACAAAGACCGTCACATGTGTGGGACTCGGTGTTCGCATAGCAGTGATCGGCCTCGCTCAGACGCCTATAGACGTGAAATATGAGCTTCTTGTCGGATGCGTCAAGATGGTGAGAGCGAGTGGCGAGAATAACACTGAGGCACGAAAACGCAGGCACAGTAATACCCGGACAGTCAAGGAGAAGCCGTATTGTGGATTGACACGAGTCCAAGCTGATGTCTCCGCGAAGAGCTGCGTCGGTAATGTTGTAAAGACTCGAGAACGGCAGCGCTTTTCTCTCTCTCGAAAATTTAGAGAGCATACCGTCAAGATGCATCGCTGCTGATAATAGACGGGCGTCAGGATGCTGAGATTCATGCAAGGTTCTCGCGAGCGCCGACGAGAGATCCAGGCCTAGCAGAGGTAACGTCCAAGATGCACGACCGAGAACCAGCTCGCTGCGCACTGCCCGTATAATCTCAATAGGACTGGGCGACACCTGATTTCCCAATCGTGCAACTGCTGAATCCATCGCAGAAGTGATGGTTTGCAGAGCGGGGAGAAACTCCGAGTCCGGTGGTAGTGCTCCCAGCGCGTGGAGTGCTGCAGTGGTTCCTGTCTCAGAGCCTGAGACGAGAATCAGCCACTGTAAGGTGTCAAGCTTGACTTCCTCGTCCGTCGACATTCCACCTTTGAGCCAACCCGAATCACGCATTCGTTGCTGGCGTCGACGCAGATCAGTCATGATGCTGTCTAGATCCAGTGAAGTGACACGCGACGGGCCAAATGCGCTGAGGACGAGAGGAAGGATTATACGCCAAAGCCGGACTGCGGCGATTGCAATCCAAGTAGGAGCCTCGCGCGCGCGACGGACCAGGGGTGTGGCCGTAAGACAATCTACCCGAAACACGGGCAGGATGGTTGCAATCCAGTAAAGACTAAAGAGAAGAACAGTAAGCAGAGTCACGCCGCGCGCGATCTGCCCGTTGAGAGTCGAGACAAACAGAGAAAGACCGACGAGAAAGAAGAACAGTGCGATGTGCAGCAAGAATGGCAACACCTGTGTTATAAGAACAGGGACATGCCATGCTGCGAAGGCGGCGAAGAAGAACTGTCGCCGACGAGCCCATGCGAGGGATGCAGTGGGGGACAGCGTAGCCAAGTGCGCGGGTGACCGTGACGGTACACCGCTCCTGGCTTCGGGTGTGTCGGAGCGATGCATAGGTGGAGAACTACTAGTGTCGTTGGAACGTGCAGGTAAAGGCGTGGCGACGGCAGCGGGCGGATCCGCCATTCGGTGGTTATACTCCACCAACCACTGTTTTGCCAGAATGGCAAAGAAGGCGACAGCGAGAGCGATGAACAGACTTGTGGACCAGAGTCCATTAACCCAAAGCACTGAAGCTGTCACAGGCTCCGCGGGTTTCGGAGGCGGGAGCGCGATAGAACTGTTGATCGCCATCGCCAGCGCGTGGATCGCGTTGATCACAGCTTCGTTTTCGTTACCGGGGGCTAAGAGTGGATAGCTGGCGATGAGGAAGCTCGTGACAACGGCGGAAAACAGGCCCGCCTGCAACACTCGGGTCAGTAGACAATTTTCCGGATTCGCATGTCGCGCACGAAGATCAGAAGAACATCCAGCGTCTTGTTCCACTCATCAAACGTGACATTTTGGTCATGGCTTCGCACTTCATCGCGATAAACCCTCCAAAGCGGCGCTGTCGAGTCGAGCTCGTGGCCGATAGAGTTGAATCCGCTGGCGGGGTGAGCGGTAGCTTGGACTGGGTAAACCGTGTCAGTATGCCCTGATGCTGACGACGAACATACCTGGTGGTTCTTGATCGGCCTGTACAGTGTGAGCTCTGAGAGTAATGTCACGGTGAGAGAGAGCTCACCATGGTAGACGGGAACCAAGAAGCAATTGATACCGATAAGCGTGGACACGACTACACGGTGCGGTTTGCGTTCCGAACGTCGGAACTATTACGCCGGATATATTGATGATGAGCCAGGTCTGCCAACCTCACGTGCCTCACGGGGCGAGAATGTGGCGTCTCTTTCCACTAGTACTGTTCCAGGAAGCGCCGACCCTCTGTCCAAAAAGTGGGTCGGCTGGACCTTCTCGGAGTGGCGTACTTGCAGTCCCGCTCACTGTTCAAAGTGCGCATCGGTCGTCTTTTGCGGGTCGTTTACGTTAGCTCTATCGTTACATCCTATCTCCTTTTTGCCGATGCCGATCGTTGTGCCGTCCGGTCCATGTCACGATCGCTGTTGCTCGGAGTCTTATCCTATCTGATCCTCTCCGTTCCTCCTCCGTTGCGTCCGAAAGTGTTCTTAATGCTCAATCAGTAAGAGGTTGAACCGATGCCGCGTTGCCAGTTATTGCGCGACTCTGCGGAGGTTTGAGTGCACAACCCCACTGCACCGTGCCCGCATCTACTTCTGATAGGGGTGAGACGTTTATACCCACTTCTGCCGCGGAGTGGAACTAAGTAAGGAACGAATCCATATCACAGGCACGTCTTCCGACTCCCCCGCTAAAGGTACCAGCCCTTGCGGTATCTACGCCAATAAGTCGTGGTGATATTATTTTCCCTCCACAGTCTACTTCACATTTGAAGAAAAGTGAAACTTGGAATCGGCGGCATCCCGGCCGGCTGACCGCCCTTTGGCTTCAACCCTACTAGTTCCTGTATCATTGTAAACAGTAGCATCCCGATTTACGTAACGTTCTGCGTTGAACGCAATAGCTGTGCGACTCGTTCTCATAGATCGGCCGCCCGAGGAGAGTTGCAGGAAGCGGGAGTGGTGTATACATATGCTTTGCCTCGAACGGTCTAATGATTACCTCTCTGGGGTGCGGATTGCGATAGGACGCAAGAGACACGGTCTGGACAATCGAAATCTACATACGCGCAATTGAGCAGCCCCGATGAAGTCAAGACACTCGGCACGCGCACGACACCCAGATTCGACGTCTGCGGTACACAAGCGCTCCACCCATGCGTGTCGGAGGGCAGTATACAAGGCTTCGCACAGTTCAGGTCTCGTTCGTGCACTTGTACGTCCCGCGTGTGGGACCGCCCCTTACCGCGTTTGTACGTGAGCAGCCTGTTAGCGCGGTATAC